>JABUQX010145701.1:12500-13935 GCA_015478945.1 Trachelipus rathkii
ATCTGGTAAAGGAATTACAATTTCTTTATGTTTCTTTTCAATTTTACATTGTTTTTGACGCTAGGCAATCGGATTTCTTCATTAATTGAAAGCAGAAATTCTATTGCAACTTCCAAAGTGCTTCAAAATATTTCATCAATCTTTGTGTGAAAACCTTTCAAAGCAAGCATCCAATTTTCAAGATGATTGAGAGCAGTTACTATCATTATTGATATAGAGCAGCAATGTAGTAGTATATGATGGAAGAGTGAAGGAGAATAGTGTTAAAATTATAATTAATTAAGCTTATAACCTATTCGCTCGTGATTACAGATTAAAATAAAAAAAAAATAAAATTGGTTTTTGAAGAAGGTTCAATATCTTGATCCTTCTCAAGCTACTCAAAATCTTCAAATCAATTGCTAAATAAACTTCTCTAAATCTAAATAATCTACTGTAACTTTCACCTACTTTGTTAACACATTCGCGCTGATTTTGTTCATTTTGTCTCTGGGAAAATGTCTCACATTTTATCTATTAAAAAGTTGTCCGTGTTGGTGACCGAAAATAGTACCCAGTTGTTTTTGCTTTGCCGATAAAGCTTCCGATGTGCTGAACTCCACGTGAATGTGAGCAACAATGAACATACATTCCCCCTGCATATTTTCTACAGCTTAAGCACCGCTAAAACATTCCTTCATTGGCGCTGCACCATCATATCGTTGTCCAATCAGAAAGTCCAAATTTATTTCAACCATCGTAGTAGTGCCTCCACTAGAGATTCTCCTTTTGTGCTTTAACAGACACTAAACCAAAGAAATATTCACGAACCACAAATATATTTCCCTCATTTCTATTAATGCATACTCTTAATATGCTTTGATTACTATTTTCATTATTATAATATATTAAAATAAGTGACTCAAACAATCATAAAATTTTAATAGTTTAAATAATTTTCAGAGGATTCAGACCACTTCAACCCCCCTGGTTACGGCCTTGCATATATATATATATATATATATATATATATATATATATATATATATATATATATGTAATAACTTCTATATATATATATATATATAGTAATATATAATATATGTATATGTATATAATATATATATGTATATATATATAATATGTATATAATATGATTAATAATAATAGTAATAATAATATATCTATATATATATATATGTAAAAATAATATATATATATAATATAAAAATAATAATAATAATAATAATAATAATAATAATAATAATAATATCTATATATATACAATTGAAAATTAATCCAGAGTTTTTTCGGAATGGATAAGGAAATCGTTTTCTTAATAAATATAATATAATATATGTAATATAATAATATATAATAATAATAATAATAATAATAATATGTAATAATAATAATAATATATGTAATAATAAATATATAATATATATATTATATT
>JABUQX010145703.1:2500-22552 GCA_015478945.1 Trachelipus rathkii
GTTAGCTATTTCACAGAAACTAAAAATAACTTTAATGTAAAGCGAAGTTGAAAAATAAATATTGATAAGATATAATATAAAATTTTTAACATTCTTTTTCTCATAATTAATTAAAAAATTATTGAAAAATATTAAAAATAAAAATAAAATAAAATGACTTATGGGTAACTATTTTAAACACTGCAGACCTTGACACAAACAATTTCATAGCATTGCTTTTCGATGTGAAGTATATCATATGCAATGTAAAGTATATTATATGAAGTACTTTGATGAAAATTAAATCATTCGACCGCTTAGCAATATTTTCCACGCGATAGGAAGTATAGTTCCTTCCAATTTCAGTTATTTATTAATATTAAATTCAGAAGTTTCGTTAAAGATTAAAATTTAATTTAAAAATTATCATTAGCAATTTACACAAGGTTTTTAAGGAATAATATCAGGTCAAACTAAATTAATTTGCGAAATAATAATTCATGATTAGGCCAATGAGTGATTGAAATATGGATTTTGATATAAAAAAATTCTGTATATATATATATATATATATATATATATATATATATATATATATATATATATATATATATATATATATATATACTGCTATATATATATAACTATATATATATATATATATATATATATATATATATATATATATATATATATATATATATATATATATATATATATATATATATATATATATATATATATATATAAATATATATATATATATATATATATATATATATATATATATATATATATATATATATATATATATATATATATATATATATATATATATATATATATATATATATATATATATATATATATATATATATATATATATATGGGGAACAGTTTCATACTTCTCATTTTGACAATTTTAAAGTTTTCGCTGACCGAAATGTACTCAATTATCTCTTCAGCGACAACTGAGAACCTATAAACTGTTCAATTTGAGTAAATTTTGACTAGTTTTTCTTTTATATATATATATATATATATATATATATATATATATATATATATATATATATATATATATATATATATATATATATATATATATATATATATATATATATATATATATAATATATATATATATATATATATATTTATAACCTAATTGTAATTAATTAGTCATTGTTGTTGTTCTCCTCCTCCTCTTCCTTTTACTCCCTCTGGCACAGGCACTTCAAATTCAAGAGGTGCATATTTCAATTCAGAAACACCAGCTTCTCAAAGTTCTCATCAGTCAGGGATGACTTCTTAGGCCTGAAAACATTAGAACCCAAGCTCAACAATTTCTCCACAACCGCGGAAGGGGGGACATGGGTCTTGTACTTGATAAAGAGGTCCAACCAGGCTTCTCTGTGCTGCTGGGGGAACAGGTCCACAGACAGAGGGGTGGTCCTCTTCACCTTCAGCTTGTTCCAAATCTCAAAGGCCTTCTTCAAGTCCTCCTCAAGGTGGTCGGGAGCCAGAGTCTGGTTGTCATTCACCTTCATGTAATGGAAGGGGTCGTTTTCCACCTGCTCCTGCTCTTGGGCGGCACCATCGTTGTCGTGACCAGGAGTCACGTTTATCAGCACCTCACTGATAACCCTCTTCCTGATGGTCTCCTTCAAGTCCTCATTCAGGAACTCAACGACTGGAAGTTTGAAATGGGGGTGGAGGGCTGTGGTCATCAGCAGGTCCATGTCCACAAACAGGTGCTCAAACCTCCCCTTGAAGGCCACCTGAAAGTTGTTAGGATATATATATATATATATATATATATATATATATATATATATATATATATATATATATATATATATATATATATATATATATATATATACTATATATATATATATATATATATATATATATATATATATATATATATATATATATATATATATATATATATATATATATTTCTCTTTATATATATATATATATATATATATATATATATATATATATATATATATATAAGTAATTATCAGGTTGTCTTATCAGTGACAGCTGATAGAAACACGATGGTGTTTCAGATAACCCTTCATAGTAGTTTACTGATAACGACTCAGTTTCTTATTTTCTGGTGTGTTAATTTAATTTTATTTATTATTTTTTCTTTCTTATTATTTATTTTTTTTTTTTATTTATTTATTATTGGGAGAAGTGTTATTATTATTATTTTATTATTTTTATTATTATTATTATTATTATTATTATTATTATTATTATTATTATTATTATTATTATTATTATTATTTATTATTATTATTATTATTATTATTATTATTATTATTATCATTATTATTATTATTATATTATTATTATTATTATTATTATTCTTTATTTTCATTTTATGTTTTCTTTTTTTTTACGACGCCGAATGCAGCAGCCACGGCAGCAGCGGCCGTTGGAGATGCAGCCAGCACAGGCGCGACTGCGCCCTGCCGCCACAACAGTAACGCCGAATCCGGTTGCGCCTCCGGATCCGGTCTGGTTCAGACAGCGATTCATGTTGATCATGAAGATAAATCTCCTGTAGAAGGTGTTATTATTATTATTATTATTATTATTATTATTATTATTATTATTATTATTATTATTATTATTATTATTATTATTATTATTATTATTATTATTATTTTTATTATTTTTATTATTATTATTATTATTATTATTATTATTATTATTATTATTATTATTATTATTGTGTGTGTGTGTGTGTATAATTATTATTATTATTATTTTTATTATTATGATTATTATTATTATTATTATTATTATTATTATTATTATTTTTATTATTATGATTATTATTATTATTATTATTATTATTATTATTATTATTATTATTATTACTATTATTATTATTATTATTATATCGTCGAAAATTCGAACCCTGAAAGGATTCAATTTGAGTTAAACGACTCCCTCGAAGGCGTTCGGTATAGAGACCTTCAGCTGTGGCCTCTCTCTGCCTCCTTCTGCGTCTCTTTCAGGGACTTCTGCATCTCGCTGCATCGTTCCACCCCTAGCCTATGTCTCCTACACCGTCGTGTTAAGCCTCCGACTGGTTCAAGCTCATTCCGCACTGACCGCTCCGCACCACCCCGCACTGCTCTGATCTGTTCCATTCCGACTCAGTCAGATACTATATATTTCTATTTATTTCCTTATATATAATATATATATATATATATATATATATATATATATATATATATATATATATATATATATATATATATATATATATATATATATATATATATATATATATATATATATATATATATATATATATATAATATATATATAAATATATATATATATATATATATATATATAATATATATATATATATATATATATATATAATAATAATATATATAATATATATATATATATATATATATATATATATATATATATATATATATATATATATATATGGGTGAAATAACCGAGGGGTGCCCTGTATCAATTCTTGAAGGAATCGATTTTAGGCTCAGCTCCGGCTCGGCTCCGACTCAGCCTATGGCTCCGATATATATTTACATGGGTTTAGAGTTATCATATAGGGTTAAAAAATTTGGAGGGGTTAGATGATGAAGTTAACCTCGTCGTGGGTCTCCGACCGGTCCCCGAAGAGATTGCTATAAAAAAATCAAAGTGTTCGTATAAGGCTGAAATTTGGTGAGAGGATTCAGAGTTGAATTTCTAGAAAGAGTTAGTATTGGAATCTGAGGAGTTGGTAACCGGTGCTGGAGCCGGTGCGGTACTGAGTTAATAAACATTCGTATAACAACAATGTGGGTGCTTGTGGATTATCAGAGACCGTAGTCTCGAATATGAGGAGTTATAAGACTACGTATGGGGTGTCTAGGACCCCACAGAAGGGGTCCGCCCTCAATCACTGAAGTGGTATAGAACAGTGAAACTCGGTATATACCATCATATAAAGAGTACTCATATATATGGGTTAAATGAGCATACACACACCCCAAGAAAGGTCTCGACCCCAAACCTGAAATATTGACATAGAACAATGAGGAAACTTGGTATACATCTTTCTTATAATGTATCTTCAATAAGAAAAGAAAAAAATTAAATAAAGAAAAATTAAAAAAAAAAAAAAATTTAAAATAATTAAAGGACTACAAATTGAAAAAATTAAAAAAATAAAAATAAACCAAATAAAAAATCTAAAAAAAAGTAAAAAAAAATTTTTAAATTTTAAAAATTTAAATTTTTAAAAATTGGGCTTTTATTCCTTTTTAGTTTAAAACTTAAAAAACTTTGTTTTCAAATCAAACAGCTTCCAGAGCATCAGAGCCTCCAGAGGCCTCCCCACCCTCCTCGTCCTCCTAGCCTCACAACCTTTAGCATGATCTATTGATTAATAGTCTATCGAGCTACTGATTCAGGTCATATCTGTATAACATAGCACAAAACTTTCCATTTATTTTGTTTTATATGCTTTAAACAGTTTGTTTTACTTAAATTTTACCTTTTTATGTGTGATCTATTGATTCAAGTCATGTTTTTTTTTACGAAATAAAAAGCTTTTATTTTTATTTTTCAAGTAATTAAAAGCTTTAAATAGTTGTTTTTTACTAAATTTACGCTTTTCATGTTTTTATCTTAAGAAATTTGTGATTTTTCATAACGAATTTGATGCAGTCATTCGTCCCGACTACCACCCCCTCACCTCCCTACCCCAGCCTGGATGTTTTTACATTAACATAAGTATTTAACAAAATTTTATCATAACCTTGTCTAATTATCATTCTGATCAATAATATATGCTAACGTAACAGTTTTCACATCAATAATAAAGCAAACATAGCATCAGCTGAACTACGAATATAATGTACCCTGAGCCTAACACGTCTTAACACGAATAAACATTTAACAGTAACAAAGTTTCATACTTAACAACAGTAAAGGAACTAACACTGCTTACGGAACGTACCCTATTCACACTTTTTTTCAAACATATCCCTGTTTACATTAACATAATAACATTAAACAAAATTTATCCATAATCTTAGTATCATTTGATCAATGAATATGCTAATGCGGCAAGTTTTCTTATCAATGTACCAAACTATAGCATCAACAGAACTATGAATATAATGTACAACGAAAACCTAACATACCTTGTACCCGAATGAACAGACAACATTGTAAGTTCCATACTTAGCAACAGGAAAGTAACTAACGCTGCATACAGAACGTAACCGACTCACGCTTTTTCTAACATATCATTATTATTTTACATTAACATAGTAACATTTAACAAAAATTTATCATAACCTAACCTAATTATCATACTGACCAACGAAAATACGCTAATGCAACAAAGATTTCACATCAATAAAGCTAACATATCATAGCCTGAACTAAGAATATAATGTACAACGACAAAACCTAACATACCTTATGCACGAATAAACATCTAACATTAGCAAAGTTCCATACTTAACAACAGTAAAGTAACTAACATTGCATACAATACGTAACTTATTCACACTTTTTCAAACATATCTCTAACATATCATTATTATTTTTTGCACGAACATAGTAACATTTAATAAAAATTCATCATCACCATACCTAAATATCATACTGACCAACGAAAATACGCTAACGCAACAAAGATTTCACATCAATAAAGCTAACATATCACAGCCTGACCTAAGAATATAATATACAACGACAAAACCTAACATACCTTAAACATGAATAAATCGTTAACATTAACAAAGTTCCATACTTAGCAACAGTAAAGTAACTACCGATGCATACAAAAACTTAACCTATTCAAGCGTTTTCAAGCATATCTCTAACATATCATTATTATTTTCACATTAACACGGTAATATTTATCATCACCGTACCTGATTATCATACTGATCAACGAATATAGCCAACGTAAGCAAAGTTTTTACATTAACAAAGCTAACATAACATAGTCTGAACCAAGAATATAACATACAATGAAAAACCTAACACAGCTTAAGCAAGAATAAAATGCTAACATTAACAAAGTTTCATACTTAACAAAAGTAAAGTAACTAACAACGCATACAGAACGAACAGGTACGAAGCTGATGAGGTAAATATATCAGTATAGAGCTGTGTTTGTTTATTTATTTTTAATTTCATTTCTTTTTTTTTTTTAAAAAACTTTTATTTATTTTTAATTTTATTTCTTTAAAACTTTTTGTTTTTAAAAAACTTTTATTTATTTTTAATTTTATTTCTTTAAAACTTTTTGTTTTAAAAAACTTTTATTTATTTTTATTTCTTTAAAACTTTTTGTTTTTTAAAAAAAAAAAACTTTTAATTTTTAATTTTATTTCTTTAAAACTTTTTGTTTTTACTAAACATTTTACACTTTTCATGTTAATAACGTAAAAAATTTGTGTTTTTACATACCCAAAAACGTTAAATAAAGGAATCAGGAAATCAGAACACCCATCCCTCCAACCTCCCTGTCCCAACCCTGATCTAGTGAGGTATTGATCTATTGAGCTATTGATCTATTGATTCAAGTCATATATCGAGTATCATTTTGGGTAAACATAGCATAAAAATAAGTTCTTTTTATACTAATCCTCGAATATATCTTGACGTAACAAAGTTTCCACATCAATAAAGCTAACATAACATAACCTGATGCAAGAATATAATGTAAAACATCAAACCTAACATACCTTAAATACGAATAAACAGTCAACATTAACAAAGTACCATACTTAACAACAAGAAAGTAACTAACGTTGCATACAGAACGTACCCTATTCACCCTTTTTCAAACATATCTCTAACATATCACTGTTATTTTACATTAACATAGTAACATTTAACAAAAAATTTATCATAACCTAACCTAATTATCCATACGGACCAACGAAATATGCTAACGTTTAAAAGTTTTCGCGTGTCAAGCTAACATATCCCATAGCCTGAACTAGATATAATGTGGCGCGAAACTTTACATACCTTATGTACGAATAAATAGTCAACATTAACAAGTACCATACTTAACAACAGGAAGTAACTATCATGTATACAGAACGTACCGTTCACACATTTTTTAAATATATACAACATCACTGTTATTTACATTAACATAGTAACATTTAACAAAAATTTATCATTACCTAACCTAATTATCATACTGACCAACGAAAATACGCTAACGCAACAAAGATTTCACATCAATAAAGCTAACATATAACCTGTCCTAAGAATATAATGTGCACCCACAATCCTAACACATCTTAAACACGAATAAACAGTTAATCGATAACAAAGTTTCACACTTAACAACAGTAAGTAACTAACATTGCATACAGAACGTACTATTCACACTTTTTCAAACATATCTCTGACATATCCCTGTTATTTTACATTAACATAGTAACATTTAAAAATAATTTACCATAACCTAACCGAACCTAATTATCCTACAAGTCTACGAATATATGCTGACGTAACAAAGTTTTCACATCAAAAAAGCTAACCTATAATAGCTGAACTAAGGTATAACGCAGAATGAAAAAAAACCTAGCATACCTCCCTTGAATGAATGCTAAGATTATCAAAGTTCCTGTACTTAACAACAGTAAAATGCTTAACAAAGCATACAGAATAGACGTTACGAAGCTGATGCGAGAGTAATTATTCATTTAACAAATCAGTATAGAGCTGTGTTTGTATATTTATTTATTTTAATTTCATTTCTTTAAAACTTTTTGTTTTTAAAAAACTTTTATTTATTTTTAATTTTATTTCCTTAAACTTTTTATTTAAAAATTTTTTTTTATTTATTTTTAATTTCATTTCATTAAAACTTTTTGTTTTTTAGAAAACTTTAAATTTTTAATTTTATTTCTTTAAAACTTTTTGTTTTTACTAAAAATTTTATTCTTTTTATGTTTATAACCTAAAAATTTGTAACGTTTTACATACACTAAAGCAGTAAAACAGTAAATCAGTAAATCAAACCCCCACCCTACCAACCCCACCCTACAATGATCTATTGATCTATTGATTCAAGTCACACATCGAGTATCATTTTGAATAAACGTAACATAAAAACAAGTTCTTTATACACTGATCAACGAAAGTATATATACATAACAAAATTTTCACATTAAAAAAGCTAACATAGCATCACCCGATTAGCAGAATATAATGTCAATGCAAACCTAACATACCTTATGCGAATAAACTGTCAGCATTAACAAAGGTCCACATAACAATAGTAAAATAACTAACATAGCATACAAACACGTGAATTCACTCATTTATCAACCATATCTCCAACATGACAATAATTTTACATTATTTCACATTAATAAAGCTAACATAGCATGACCTGAACTACGAATATAATGTACAACGACAAACCCAACACCTTACGCACGAATAAACTATTAACATTAACAAAGTTCAAACCTGTTTCACTAAAGTTATCAGATACAATTCAAATTTGTTCAAACTCTCCCACTTTTCGAAACATTACGCAATACCTATGATTCTTATCTGGTTCGTTTTCGAAACATTATGAAGGGGGTGTAAGCTGTAACGGCACAACCCGAGGGTTGTGCCCTTATGTAACCGCTTACAACCCCCTTCGGGGTACCCCGATATGGGTCTTCATGCATCTCTCTAGATGTGATCTCTAAGTAGTGTTTACAGTTCTGCCAAATCTTCTGTAGTGCTATTGCCAAACCTATCAGTTTGTCTATAGTAAAGCTTGAGATTGTTATACTTTGTTAATGTATACAGTTTATTCACGCTTAATGTATGTCGGGTACTATATGTTTTTAGTTCAGGAAATATTATGCTAGCGTTTATTCGTTGATCTGTATGATCGATAGGTTATTTTATAATGTTTGACAGTGAATTTTGCTGATGTCCACGTTTATTCATAGTCCAAAATGATGTTATATTTGATATGTATGACACTTTGATGAATGTAGTATCAAATCATAGTTCAAGATGCTGGTATCTTTGAAAGTTTGGACACTTTGTTAAGGAATTTTGTTAGATAATGCTGCTTTATCTGCCGATGTTATGCTTGAAAAGCCAGTATAGGTTGAGTTTTGCTGTATGATGAGGGATAGGTTGAGAACTTATTCATAGGTCCAAATGTTAATGTCTTATTCGTAGATCATGATGTTAGTATCTATTGTAGGTTTTCATCCTTTGTAAGTGTTAGATATGTTAGGCTATGTTTAATTTCTGTTACGTTTTTGTTAAATATTACTATGACAATGTGAAATTAAAACTGGTTTGTTAGAGAAATGATAAGTTTCGTAAGATATTACTGTGTTAACTGACGATGATGTGTTAGAAACGTGAGCATAGGGTAAGTTTTTGCTGGGTAATGTTAGGTTTGCTCGAGAATTTTGCTAATGTCTACGTTTTTCGCAGGTCAAATCAGTGTTTATAATCGATATGAGCAAACCATGATGACTGCAATGTCGGGTCATAGTTCATATTTGGTATCTTTGATTAGATTGATCACTTTGTTAAAGGTTTTGTTAAGATAATACTGTATTAGCTGTTGCTGATATGTTGGAAAAGTGGGGATACATTGAGTTTTGTATGTCCTGTTAGCTACTTTACCTTTGATAAGTGGGGAATTATTCATACGTGAGGTATGTTAGTTTTGTCGTTGTACATTATATTGTTAGTTCAGGTTATGATATTTTAGCTTTATTGATGTGAAAACATTGTTACCTTAACATATATTCATAGGTCTGTATGATAAATAGGTAAGGTTATGATAAATGTTTGCTAAATATTACTATGTTAAGGTAAAAATACCAATGATATGTTACAGATACGTTTGAAAAAGAGTGAACAGGTTACGTTCTGTATGCAATGTTAGTTACTTTACAGCTGTTAAGTACGGAATTTTGTTAATGTTGACTGTTTATTCGAGCTTGAGGTATGTTAGGTTTGTCGTTGTACGTTATATTCTTAGTTCAGTTAATGATATGTTAGCTTTATTGATGTTAAAACTTTGTTACGTTAGCGTATATTCGTTGATCAGTGTATAAAGAACTTATTTTTTATGTTTTATGATATTTAGGTATGGTTATGATGAAATTTTGATAGAATTTTACTATGTTTAATGTAAAAAACTGTTACGCTTTATATTCGCTGTCAGTATGATAATTAGACAGGTTTACGCTAAATTTTTGTTAAATATTAACATGTTAATGTAAAATTAACATTGATATGTTAGAGATATGCATGAAAAAGTGTGAATAGGTTACGGTTTGTACGCTGTGCTAGGTATTTTACCTGTTGATACGTATGGAAATTTGTTATTGTTAGTAGTTTATTCGCTCGTAAGGTGTGTTACGTTTGTCGTTGTACATTATATTCTTAGTTCTGGTAATGCTAGGATAGCTTTATTAATGTGAAAACAATGTTACGTTAGCATATATTCATTGGTAAGTATATAAAGAGCTGTTTATGTTGTGTTTATACGAAAATGATGCTCAAATGTGATACAGTGTATGATCACAAGATCATGGAAGGTGGATGGACGGGGAGGATGAGACGGGTGGTTTGATTTACTAATTTAGTGCTTTAGGATCGGTAAACTATTACACTTTAATACGATATTTTAATCAAAGAACTTATTTTTATGTTATGTCTGTATAAAACTTTGTTATGTTTGCAATTATTTGTTGGGGATTATGACAGTTAGGTAAGGTCATGATAAATTTTTGTTAAATATTACTATGTTAATTTAAAAAAAAAACTTTGTTACGTTAGCGTATATTCTTTGGTCTGTATGATAATTAGACAA
The DNA here is from genome assembly GCA_015478945.1 of Trachelipus rathkii. NCBI lineage: Eukaryota > Metazoa > Arthropoda > Malacostraca > Isopoda > Trachelipodidae > Trachelipus > Trachelipus rathkii. The sequence continues at coordinate 13,371 of JABUQX010145703.1, forward strand.
GGATGTGATAAATTTTGTTAAATATTACTGTGTCAATGTAAAATTAACGTTAATATGTTAGAGAAATGTTTGAAAAAAGTATGACTAGTTTACGTTTTGCAGGCAATGTTAGTTATTTTACTGATGTTAAGTGCGGAACTTTGTTAATGTTAACAGTTTATTCATGTGCAAGTTGTGTTAGGTTTGTTGTTGTACATTATTTTCTTAGTTCGGGTTATGCTATGTTAGCTTTATTGATGTGAAAAGCTTTATTACGTTAGCGTATATTCGTTGATCAGTAAGATAATTAGCCAATGTTATGATAATTTTTTGTTAAATATTACCATGTTAATGTAAAATTAACATTGTTATGTTAGAGATATGCTTGAGAAAGTAGGAATAGGTTACGATTTTTGTATGTTATGTTAGTTACTTTACTGTTGTTAAGTGTGAAACTTTGTTAACAAAACAAGAATCAATGGTATTGCATAATGTTTCGAAAACGAACCAGACAAGAATCATAGGTATTGCGTAATGTTTCGAAAAGTGGGAGGAGTTTGAACAAATTCTCGAATTGTATCTGATAACTTTAGTGAAACAGGTTTGGAACTTTGTTAATGTTAACAGTTTATTCGTACATAAGGTGTGTTAGGTTTGCCGTTGTACATCATATTCTTAGTTCAGGTGATGCTATGTTAGCTTTATTAATGTGAAATAATGTAAAATTATCATTACCATGTTGGAGATATGGTTGATAAATGAGTGAATAGGTTACGTTTATGTATGCTAAGTTAGTTATTTTACTGTTGTTAAGTGTGGAACTTTGTTAATGTTGACAGTTTATTCATGCATAAGGTATGTTAGGTTTGGTGTTGCACATTATATTCTTACATCAGTTGATGCTAGGTTAGCTTTTTTAATGTGAAAATTTTGTTACGTAGGTATATATACGTTGATCAGTGTATAAAGAACTTGTTTTTATGTTATGTTTATTCAAAATGATACTCGATGTGTGACTTGAATCAATAGATCAATAGATCATTGTGAGGGTGGGGTTGGGGGTGGGGGTTTGATTTACTGATTTACTGTTTTACTGCTTTAGTGTATGTAAAAATGTAAATTTTTTACGTTATAAACATAAAAAAGAATAAAATTTTTAGTAAAAACAAAAAGTTTTAAAGAAATAAAATTAAAAATAAAAGTTTTTTAAAAAACAAAAAGTTTTAATGAAATGAAATTAAAAATAAATAAAAGTTTTTTAAAAACAAAAAGTTTTAAGGAAATAAAATTAAAAATAAATAAAAGTTTTTTAAAAACAAAAAGTTTTAAAGAAATGAAATTAAAAATAAATAAACAAACAGCGCGATACTGATTTGTTAAATGAATATTTACCGCATCAGCTTCGTACCTGTTCGTTCTGTATGCATTGTTAGTTACTTTACTGTTGTTAAGTATGGAACTTTGTTATTGTTAGCATTTTATTCGAGCGGGAGGTATGTTAGGTTTTGTCATTCTGCGTTATAATCTTAGTTCAGGCTATGATATGTTAGCTTTATTGATGTGAAAACTTTGTTACGTCAGCATATATTCGTAGACCTGTAGGATAATTAGGTTAGGTTATGGTAAATTATTGTTAAATGTTACTATGTTAATGTAAAATAACAGGGATATGTCAGAGATATGTTTGAAAAAAGTGTGAATAGGGTACGTTCTGTATGCAATGTTAGTTACTTTACTGTTGTTAAGTATGAAACTTTGTTAATGTTAACTGTTTATTCGTGTTTAAGATGTGTTAGGATTGCGGGTGCACATTATATTCTTAGGACAGGTTATATGTTAGCTTTATCGATGTGAAATCGATGTGAAATCAGTATGATAATTAGGTTAGGTAATGATAAATTTTTGTTAAATGTTACTATGTTAATGTAAAATAACAGTGATACGTTAGAGATATGTTTGAAAAAAGGGTGAACTGGGTACGTTCTGTATGCTGCGATAGTTACTTTCCTGTTGTTAAGTATGGTACTTTGTTAATGTTGACTATTTATTCGTACATAAGGTATGTAAGGTTTGGCGCTATACATTATATTCTTAGTTCAGGCTATGATGTTAACTTTATTGATGCGAAAACTTACGTTAGCATATTTCATTAATTAAGTATGATGATAATTAGGTTAGATTGTGATAAATTTTTTTGTTAAATGTTACTATGTTAATGTAAAATAACAGTGATTTGTTAGAGATATGTTTGAAAAAAGGGTGAATAGGGACGTTCTGTATGCAACGTTAGTTACTTTCTTGTTGTTAAGTATGGTACTTTGTTAATGTTGACTGTTTATTCGTATTTAAGGTATGTTAGGTTTGATGTTTTACATTATATTCTTGCATCAGGTTATGTTATGTTAGATTTATTGATGTGAAACACATTTACGTAATTTATATTCGAAGGTTTGTATAAAAGAACTTATTTTTATACTATGTTTATGATACTCGACTATGACTTGAATCAATAGTTCAATAGCTCAATAGATCAAACCTTCACTGATCAGGATTGGGACAGGGGTGGAGAGGATGGGGTTATTATTTGATCCCAACAACGTTTTAGGGTATGTAAAAACACAAATTTTTACGTTATAAACATGAAAAGCGTAAATTTTTAGTAAAAACAAAAGTTTTAAAGAAATAAAATTAAAAATTAAAAGTTTTTTTAAAATAAAAGAAAAGTTTAAAAATAAAATTAAAAATAAATAAAAGTATTAAAAAGTAAAAATTTTATGAAATAAAATTCGAGATAAAAAAAATTTTTTTAAACACTAGTTCTAAAAAAAAAAAAATAAAAAAAAAAGAAAAAAAAAAAAAGAAAAGAAAAAGAAAGAAAGAAAAAAAAAAAGAAAAAAAAAGAAAAGAAAGAAAAATAAGAAGAAGAAATGTAAATTAAAATAATTAAAAAAGTTTTTAAAAACAAAAAAGTTTTAATAAAGAAATAAAAAAAAATAAATAAACAAACATAGCTCTATACTGATTTGTTAAATGAATATTTACCTCATCAGCTTCGTACCTGTTCGTTCTGTATGCGTTGTTAGTTACTTTATTTTTGTTAAGTATGAAACTTTGTTAATGTTAGCAGTTTATTCTTGCTTAAGCTGTGTTAGGTTTTTCATTGTATGTTATATTCTTGGTTCAGACTATTGTATGTTAGTAAGGTAAAAACTTTGTTACGTCGGCATATATTCGTTGATCAGTATGATAATCAGGTACGGTGATGATAAATATTACCGTGTTAATGTGAAAATAATAATGATATGTTAGAGATATGCTTGAAAACGCGTGAATAGGTTACGTTTTTGTATGCATCGGTAGTTACTTTACTGTTGCTAAGTATGGAACTTTGTTAATGTTAACGATTTATTCATGTTTAATGTATGTTAGGTTTTGTCGTTGTATATTATATTCCTAGGTCAGGCTGTGATATGTTAGCTTTATTGATGTGAAATCTTTGTTGCGTTAGCGTATTTTCGTTGGTCAGTATGATACTTAGGTATGGTGATGATGAATTTTTATTAAATGTTACTATGTTCGTGCAAAAAATAATAATGATATGTTAGAGATATGTTTGAAAAAGTGTGAATAAGTTACGTATTGTATGCAATGTTAGTTACTTTACTGTTGTTAAGTATGGAACTTTGCTAATGTTAGATGTTTATTCGTGCATAAGGTATGTTAGGTTTTGTCGTTGTACATTATATTCTTAGTTCAGGCTAAGATATGTTAGCTTTATTGATGTGAAATCTTTGTTGCATTAGCGTATTTTCGTTGGTCAGTATGATAATTAGGTGAGGTTATGATAAATATTTTTGTTAAATGTTACTATGTTAATGTAAAATAATAATGATATGTTTGAAAAAGTGTGAATAAGTTACGTATTGTATGCAATGTTAGTTACTTTACAGTTGTTAAGTATGGACCTTTGTTAATGTTAGATGTTTATTCGATCATAAGGTATGTTAGGTTTTGTTGTTGTACATTATATTCTTAGTTCAGGCTATGATATGTTAGCTTTATTGATGTGAAATCTTTGTTGCATTAGCGTATTTTCGTTGGTCAGTATGATAATTAGGTTAGGTTATGATAAATTTTTGTTAAATGTTACTATGTTAATGTAAAATAATAATGATATGTTAGAAAAAGCGTGAGTCGGTTACGTTCTGTATGCAGCGTTAGTTACTTTCCTGTTGCTAAGTATGGAACTTTGTTAATGTTGACTGTTTATTCGGGACATAAGGTATGTTAGGTTTGTCGTTGTACATTATATTCAAGTTCTGTTGATGTTATGTTTGCAATATTGTGCTAGAAAACTTTGTCGCATTATCATATATTCATTGATCAGTATGATAATTAAGTTAACTTATTGTTAAATGTTACTATGTTAATGTAAAAATAACAGTGATATGTTAGAGATATGTTTGAAAAAAGTGTGAATAGGATACGTTCTGTATGCAATGTTAGTTACTTTACTGTTGTTAAGTATGAAACTTTGTTAATGTTAACTGTTTATTCGTGTTTAAGATGTGTTAGGTTTGTAGGTGTACATTATATTCGTAGTTCAGCTGATGCTATGTTTGCTTTATTGATGTGAAAACTTTGTTACGTGAGCATATATTTATTGATCAGTATGATAATTAGACAAGGTTATGATAAAATTTTGTTATATTACTATGTTAATGTAAAAATATCCAGGGTTGGGGTAGGGAGGGAGGGGTGGGTAGTTTGATTTACTGATTTACAGGTTTAGAGTATGTAAAAACACAAATTTCTTAAGTTATAAATATGAAAAGCGTAAAATTTTAGTAAAAACAAACTGTTTAAAGCATATAAAACAAAAAATAAATGAAAGTTTTGTGTTATGTTATACAAAAACACAAATTTCTTAAGTTATAAACATAAAAAGCGTAAAATTTTAGTAAAAACAAACTGTTTAAAGCATATAAAAGAAAAATAAATGAAAGTTTTGTGTTATGTTTTACAGATATGACCTGAATCAGTAGCTCGATAGATCATTGGATCAATAGATCATAGGTGGGGAGGGTTGTGAGGCTAGGGAGGATGAGGAGGGTGGGGAGGCTCTGGAGGCTCTGGAGGCTCTAGAGGCTCAGGAGGCTCTGGAAGCTGTTTGATTTGTATAAAAAACGTGAATTTTTTAAGTTATAAACTTAAAAAGAATAAAAAATGTTTAATTTTTTTTTTTTTTAATTATTTAAAAAAATTTTAAATTTTTAAAATTTAAAAAAAAATTTTAAATTTTTTTTTAATTTTTTTTAATTTTTTATAATTTTAAATTTTTAAATTTTTTTTTTATTTTTTTAATTTTTTTTTTTTATCGAGGATACATCATAAGAAAGATGTATACCAAGTTTCGTCGTTCTATGTCAATATTTCAGGTTTGGGGGTCAGAGACCTTCCTTTGGGGTGTGGACGGCTATTTAACCCATATATGATATGAGTACCTTATATGATGGGTATATACCGAGTTTCATCGTTCTATACCAATTTCCAGTGATTGAGGCGGGACCCCTTCTGGGGGGTCCTAGACACCCTATACGGTCTTATAACCATCATATTCGAGATCTACGGTCTCGATAACCTATATAAGGACACCAACATTGTTGTTATACGAATGTTTAATAACTCGGCACCGCATCGGCTCCAGCACCGGTGCCGGAGCCAACTCCTCAGATTCCAATACCAACTCTTTCCAGAAATTCAACTCTGAATCCTCTCACCAAATTTCAGCCTTATACGAACACTTCGATTTTTAATGGGGGCAGAGTTCCTTCGGGGGACCCACGGAGACGTAACCTCGTCTACGACGAGGTTACCTCATCATCTAACTCTCCTCCAAATTTTAACCCTATATGATAACTCTAACCCATGTAGATATATATCGGAGCCATAGGCTGAGCCGGAGCCGGAGCCTAAAAATCGATTCCCTTCAAGAATCGATAGGCACCTCTCGGTTATTTTACCTATATATATATATATATATATATATATATATATATATATATATATATATATATATATATATATATATATATATATATATATATATATATATATATATATATATATATATATATATATATATATAGTAAGTCGGATTCGGAGTCGGAATGGGATGGAGTCGGAGCAGTGCGGGGTGGTGCGATGCGGTGCTGGGCTGAGCTGGAACCGGAGTCATAGGCTGAACACGAGACGGTGTAGGAGACATAGGCTAGGGGTGGAACGATGCAGCGAGATGCAGAAGTCCCTGAAGGAGACGCAGAAGGAGGCAGAGAGAGGCCACAGCTGAAGGAATCGATGTATGTAAAAAAACGACTCCCTGAGGTAGTCGTTTTCAACTCTAATTCGTATCCTTTCATGGTTCAAATTTTCGTCGATATAATAATAATAATAATAATAATAATAATAATAATAATAATAATAATAATAATAATAATAATAATAATAATAATAATAATAATAATAATAATAATAATAATAATAATAATAATATTAAAAAGTTTATAATAATAATAATAATAATAATAATAATAATAATAATAATAATAATAATAATAATAATAATAATAATAATAATAATAATAATAATAATAATAATAATAATAATAACACCTTCGTCAGGAGATGACTTCTACAGATCAACATGAATCGCTGTCTGAACCAGACCGGGACCCGGAGGTGGAACCGGAGGCGGCGTTACCGCTGCGGCGGCAGGCGCGCACGCGCTCTGTGCTGAATGCAACTCCAACGGCCGCTGCTGCTGTGGCTGCTGTCATTTTAATAATAAAAGTAACAGCAGAAAAAAAAAATTATAAATTAACAAAATAATGAATAATAATAAAAATAATAATAAAAATAATAAATAAATAATAATAATAATAATAATAATAATAATAATAATAATAATAATAATAATAATAATAATAATAATAATAATAATAATAATAATAATAATAATAGTAATATAATAATAACACACACACACCTTTATAATTATAATAATAATAATAATAATAATAATAATAATAATAATAATAATAATAATAATAATAATAATAATAATAATAATAAAGATAAAAATAAATAAAAATAAAAATAATAATAATAAAAATAAAAATAAATAATAATAAAATAAAAATAATAAATAAAATTAAATTAAATACACCGAAATAAGAACCGAGTCGTTATCAGTAAAAGCACTTAGCGTTATCTCGAAACACGTGTTCTTATCAGCTACGCTGATAAGAGTTTTGAGAAATCGCTGCTCGATGTCAATCTGTCCTGATACTACTAATATATATATACATATATATATAGCATATATATATATGAATATATATATATATATATATATATATATATATATATATATATATATTTATATATTTATATATTTATATATATATATATATATATATATATATATATATATATATATTATTTTATATATATATATATATATATATATATATATATATATATATATATATATATATATATATATATATATATATATATATATATATATATATATATATATATATATTTATATATGTATATATTTATCTTGTATATATTTATATATATATATCAATAAGTGAAGATATATATATATATATTAGCTATTATTATTATTATATTAGCTACATATATTATTATGACATACATTTTATTACAAATATTATTAATATTAATACATATATTATATTATTATTACATATTATTATTATTATATATATATATATTATTATTACATATATATACATATATTATTATTATATTATATTATTATATATATATATTATTATTATTACATATATATTATTATAAATACAATAAACATATTAAATATTATTATATTAATATTAAAAGATATATATAATTAATATTAAATTTTATTATTATTATTATTATTATTATTATTATTATTATTACATATATATATTATTATTATTATTATTATATATAAAGATATATATACATATTATTATATATTATTATTAACACATATTATTATTATTATTATATATAGAAGATATATATATATTATATATTTATATATTATTATTATTATTACATATTATTATTACATATTACATATATATATATAGTATATATATATATATATATATATATATATATATATATATTAGAGTTATGACCAAAAAAAATTTTTTTAGCCTGTATTAGAAATCAATGAACTTTTTAATAATGACAGAAAATGACAATTATTTCGTTCAATTCATAAAAAATATTCCGTACCAATGACAATGAAAATTATGAAACTTAAGTACATTCAGCACAATCAAAATGCATTACTTGCAAAAAGCTTCAGATTCAAATATTTATCTGTTTTGCATTTCTTTTACAGTTCTTCCATTAATTTCACCCCTCGTTCGGCACAAATATTCGTCTGTGGTATATCTACAACGGATCTGTCAACATTCCAGTGAGTTACAAAGCACTTCATGGCTGCAGAGCAATTTAATTCGAAAATTCCATCCATCAATTTCTGGTGAATCTGTGCGTTGAACATTTGGTTAGAAAACCAGGCTTCCTGCCATGTATTTGAGATGAAAGCGCACGGTGTTTCCAGTGAAATTCTCCATTTAGGAAGGAGGAAGTACGAAATAAGAGCATATAAAGCACGTGAATTCCATCTGGCATTGTGAAGAGACGGTAATTTTCTCCAATTAATTACGGGGTACGCACTAGTTTCTTTAAGGAAACCGAATGCTCTACATAGCTCATACAGAAATCTAAAATCATCTCGCCAACCTGAATTTTGAATAGTTATCATTTCACTCTCTGGCTTGTAGGACTGCTTCTGGCTTCGTCCACGAATTCATAGTTGAGAATTGGTTTGGTAGAAGAAATTGGATTAAAGAAGTCTAACACATGCTTTAAGATTCTATCAAGAATATGATGCTGGCAGCCAATGTACTGTGGCTGATCAAATCCTCATGTGACCATTTCAGTTTTTAATTTTTGAACAATTCCATTCACTCGTCCAGCTGTTGTGTCATATACGATCATTTTGAAGTTCTTCCATTGAAGCGGCGCACGAAAACGCTGGTGCTGCTCACGATAAATGCGAAAACGGCAAAACACCCAACGATAATTTCGAACGAAGTAATAAATTG
>JABUQX010145704.1:0-10374 GCA_015478945.1 Trachelipus rathkii
CATTTTGCCCCGTTCAACCTCAGGCGATGGTGTAACCATTTCGCATTATCGTGTAAACGCTTTCGCGTTTTCATTACACCACTAGGTAGGCAGTTAGAAAGGCTGCTGGTGAAGCAGTCAAGAGGCTAAGTGAAACGAATTAAGAAGACTGCCACAAGTAGGCAATCCAAGAAGGCTACCTAAATGAAGCAGATAGAAAACTAAATTAGGTAGAAGCAGATTAAAAACTACCTAGTAGAAGCAATTAAAAAGCTACCTAAGTATAGAGATTAAAGAGCTACCTGATAGAGCAGTCAAGAAAACTACCCTAGATGCAAACAGTTAAGAAAACACCTAGTAAACACAGTCAAAACTGCCTAGGTGGGCAGTCAAGAAGGCACCTGGTGGGCGGCAGTCAAGAAAGAACTGCCTAGGTAGGCAGTCAGGAAGATGCCTAGGTGAGCAGTCAAGAAGGCTAGCCTAGGTGGCAGTCAAGAAGGCTGCCTATTTAGGCAGTTAAGAAGGCTCCTAGGTAGGCAGTTAAGAGAGCTGCCTAGGTAGGCAGTCAAAAGGCTGCCTAGGTAGGCGGTTAAGAAGACTGCCTAGGGTTTTCAGTTAAGGACTGCCTGGGTGACAGTTGAAGGCTATATGGGTGTAGCTGATCAGAAGTACTATTAGAGTTAAAGAGGCTGATTAGGGTGAAACAGTTCAAAAACTAGACCAGTTAAAGAACTGCCTAGGTATGCAGTTAAGAAGGCTGCCTAGGTAGGCAGTCCAAGGCACCCTAGGTGAAGCAGTTCAAGTACTAAATTAGACGGATCAAAGAACCTAGGTGGGACGGTCAGAAACTTCCTAGGTAGGCAGTCAAGAAGGCTGCCTAGGTGGGCAGTCAAGAAAGCTGCCTAGAGTAGGCCAGTCAAGAAGGCTGCCAAGGTAGGCAGTTAAGAAGGCTGCCTAGGTAGGCAGTCAAGAAGGCTGCCTAGGTAGGCAGTCAAGAAGGCTGCCTAGGTAGGCAGTCAAGAAGGCTGCCTAGGTAGGCAGTGAAGAAGGCTGCCTAGGTAGGCAGTCAAGAAGGCTGCCTAGGTGTTCAGTCAAGAAGAGAAAGCTGCCTAGGTGGTCATTTCAAGAGGCTGCCTAGGTGGGCGGATCAAGAAGGCTGCCTGGGTAGGCAGTTAAGAGGAAGCTGCCTGGGTGACGGTCAGAACTGCCTGGGTGGCAGGCAGTTAAGAGGAAGGGGCGGCGTGGGGGGCAGGACAAGGGGCGGCCAGGGGGGGGCAATTAGGCAGGTTGCGGGGGGGGAGGCAGTCAAGAAGGCTACCTGGGTAAGCAGTTAAGAAGGCTGATTAGGTGGGCGGTCAAGAAGGCTACCTGGGTGGTGATTAAGAAGACTGCCCTGGTGGGCAGTCAGAAGGCTGCCCTGGGTAGGCGATCAAGAAGCGGTGAGCGACAAAGAGGCCTGCCTAGTGGAAGCCAGTTCAGAAGACTGCCTAGGTGGGCAGTTAAGAACTGCCTAGTGCGACAGTCAAAAAACCACACCAATGCAAACACAATCGAAACTACCTAGGTAAACAGATTAAGAAAGCCAGGTCGGTGGCGTTAAGAGAGCTGCCCTAGTAGGCGGATGAAACCATGCCAGAGTATGCAGTTAAGAAAACACTTATAAGTAGGCGATCAAACACACAGATGGTCAAGAGAACTGCCTGTTAGGCAGTCAAGAAATACTAGGCAAAAACGTGATCAAAAACACCTAAATGAAGCAGTCAAAAACTACTGGCAAAACGATAAAACTACCTAGGCAGAGCAGTCAAAAAACTTCTGGTAATGATAAAAGAAAACTACCTAAATGTGAAACGATCAAAGAAGAAAAACTATTTAAAGTGTAGGCAGTGAAGAGCCACTGGGTAGGTGAATTAAGAAGACTGCCACAGGTGAAGGCAGTCAAAGCTACTAGTGGGCATTAAGAAGCTGCCTAGTAGAGCAGTCAGGAAGCTGCTAGGTAGGCAGTTAAGAAGACTGCCTGGGTAGGCAGTCAAGAAGGCTGCCTAGGTAGGCAGTTAAGAAGGCTGCCTAGGTAGGCAGTCAAGAAGGCTGCCTAGGTGGGCAGGAGAAGACTGCCTAGGTGAGCAGTCAGAGCTGCCTAGGTAGGCAGTTAAGAAGGATGAGGCTGATTAGGTAGGCAGTGAAGAGAAGGCTACCTAGGTAGGCAGTTAAGAAGACTACCTAGGCAGGCAGTCAAGAAAACTGCTAGTGAAGCAGTCAAGAAAGGCTGCCTAAGTGAAACTATGTAAAGAAAGGCACCTAGAGTGAGCAATTAAGAAGACTGCCCTAGGTAAACTGAAAGGCTACCAAGTAGGCAATTAAGAAAACTACCTAGGTAGCTTGATCAAGAAAGTAGGCAGTAGAAGAAAACTGATTGATTGGTAGTCAAAAGAAAGCTACTAAGTGAGCAATCAAGAAAATAGGTAGGCAGTCAAAGGCTATAGAGTAAACATTTCAAAGCTACCTAAATGAAGCTGTCAAAACCACTAAGTAAACAAGTAAAAGAAAAGCTACCCTGAGTGAAATAGTTAAGAAGACTGCCTAGGCAAGAATCAGAAGGCTGGGTGGTGATCAAAGAAAGGCGTGGGCGGATGGAAGAACACCTGGTGGGCAGTCAAAACCATGAATGGCTGATCAAGGCTGCCTAGTGGAATGATTAGAAAGACTGCCTAGGTAGACGGTGCAACTGCCTGGGTGAACATCCCAAGAAGGCTGCCCTAGGTGGAGGCCAGTAGAAGGCTGCCCTGGTGAGGCACGGTTAAGAAAGAGAGAGACACTATAGGTGGGCAGTCAGAGGCTGCTAGGGTGTAGGAGTGGCAAGTCAGAACACTAGGTGACCAGTTCTAAGAAGATACCTAGGTAGGCAGTCAAGAAACTGCCTAAATTAGGCAGTTAGAAAACTGCCTAGGTGGTGATCCAAGAGAAGGCTGCCTGGGCAGGCAGTCAAGAAGGCTGCCTAGGAAGCAGTCAAGAAGGCTGCCAAGATGGCAGTCAAGAAGGCTGCCTAGGTAAACAGTCAAGAGAAGCTGCCTAGGTAGGCACAATTGAAGCTGGTTGTGGTAGACCTTGATTAGAAGGAGCCACCTGGGTAGGCAGTTAAGAAGACTGCCTGATGGGGCAGTCAAAAATACCTAGTGAGCAGAACAAGAGAGGCTTTATTAAGCAGTCAAGAGGCACTAGTAAGCAGTCAGAACACCTAGTGGAAACCAGTTAAAAGAAGGCTACTCGGTAGGCAGTCAGAGCTGCCCTAGGTAGGCAGTAAATAAGGCTAGGTGGGGCAGAAATAGGAAGGCTGCCTGGGTAGGCCGGTTAAGAACTGCCTAGGTGAAGCAGTCAAGAAACTGCCTAGGTAGGCAGTTAGAAGAACTGCCTAGGTGGGCAGTCAGAAGGCTGCCCTGGTGGGCGGTTAAAGACTGCCTAGAGTGGCATTCCAAGGAAGGCTGCCTGGGTGGGCAGTTAAGAGATGGTGGGCAGTCAGGAAGGCTGCCTAGGTGGGTCAAGCAAGCTGCCTAGGTAGGCAGTCAGAGGCTGCCTAGGTAGGCAATCCAAGAAGGCTACCTGGTGCGACAGTCAGAAGAGGCTACCTATTTACAGCATCAAGAAAACTACCTATGGCAGACAGTCAGAAAGGCTGATGGCAAGTCAAAGGCTGCCTAGGCAGGCAGTCAAGAAAACCTAATTGTGTGAGCAGTAAATTCTTTGAGGTAGAAGCAAAATTCAAGAAAACTACGTGGAAAGGCAGTCTGAAGAAGGCTACCCTAGTGAGCAGTCAAAGAAGGCTGTAGGCAGGCAGTTAAGAAAGGCACCCTGGTGAGCAGTCAGAAGGCTACTAGGTAGGCAGTTAAGAAGAACCACCTGGGAGGAAATAAGTCAAGAAGGCTACCTATAAGTGAGCGATTCAAACTGATTAGTGAAATAGAAGGCTGCTCGTGAGTGGGTCAAAGGCTGCCAGTGAAAAGAGTCAAGAAGAAAGGCTACCCTAAGTGAAGGTCTAAGTTAGAGCGATCAGAAAGAGAGGCTAGCAGTGGAAGCAGACAAGAAGGCTGCCTAGGTAGGCAGTCAAAGAGAGGCTGGTGGAAGCAGACACCTGGGTGAACGGTGAAGAGAAGGCTGCCCTGGGGTGGGCAGTTAAGAAGACTGTAGTGGAAGCAGTCAAAACTGCCTAGGTAAGGCCAGTCAAGAACTGCCCTAGGTAGGCAGTCAAAGCTGCCTAGGCATGCAGTCAAGAAGGCTCTAGGTAGGCAGTTAAAGAAGACTACCCTAGGTGGCAGTCAAGAGAGAAGGATGCTGGTAGGCGAGTTCAGAAGAGGCTGCCTGGTGGGCAGTCAAGAGAGGCTGGTGGGCGTCAAGAAAACTGCCTAGGTAGACAGTCAAGAAGGCTGCCACTACAAACAGAGGCGACAAAGAACTGCCTAGGTAGGCAGTCAGAAGGCTTGACTAGGCAGGCAGTCAAGAAAGCTGCCAGGTAGGCAATTAAGAAGACTGCCTAGGTAGGCAGTCAAGAAGGCTGCTAGGTAGGCAGTCAGAGAGGCTGCCTAGGTAGGCAGTCAAGGCTGCCTAGGTAGGCAGTCAAAAGAAGACTGCCTAGGTAGGCAGTTAAGAAGACTATAGGTAGGCCAGTCAAGAAGGCTGCCTAGGTAGAGAGTCAAGAAGGCTGCCTAGGTAGGCAGTGCAAGAAGGCTGCCTAGGTGGGCAGTTAAGAAACTGCCTAGGTAGGCAGTCAAGAAGGCTGCAAGGTAGGCAGTTAAGAAGACCTAGGTGGGCCAGTCAAGAAGGCTGGTAGGCAGTGAAGAGAACTGGTGGTGGTAGTCAAGAAAGCTGCCTGGTAGGCGGTCAGAAGATGTACAGGTGGGCGGTCAAGGAGGCTGCCTGGGTGGGCAGTCAAGAAGGCTGATTAGGTAGAAGTCAAGAAGGCTGCCTAGGTAGGCAGTTAAAGACAACCTAGGTAGGCAGTCAAGAAACATACCCTAGGTAGAGCAGTCAAGAAGGCTTACTAGGTAGGCAGTTAAGAAGAAACTGCCTAGGTAGGCAGTTAAGAACTACCTGGGTGGGCAGTTAAGAACTGCTAGGTAGGCAGTCAGAAAACTGCCTGGTGAAGCAGTCAAAAAACTGCCTAGGTAGGCAGTTAGAAGACTGCCTGGGTAGGCAGTCAAGGAGCTGCCTAGGTGGGATGTCAAGGACGCCTAGGTAGGCAGTTGAAGGCTGCCTAGGTGAGCAGTCAAGAAGGCTGCCTAGGCAGTTAGAAGACTGCCCTAGGTAGGCAGTCAAGAAGGCTACCTAGGTAGGCAGTTAGAAAACTGCCTAGGTAGGCAGTCAAGAGGACTGGGTAGGCAGTCAAGAGAGCTGCCTAGGTGGGCAGTTAAGGCTGCCTAGTTGGGCAGTCAAGGCTGCCTAGGTAGGCAGTCAAGAGAGCTGCCTAGGTGGGCAGTCCAAGAAGGCCTGGGTGGGAGTTAGGAGAGAGCTGCCTAGGTGGGCAGTCAAGAGACTGCCTCGTCAGTTAAGAAGAGTACCTAGGTAGGCAGTCAAGAAGAGCCTAGGTGGGCGGTTAAAGAATGCCTGGGTAGGCAGTCAATGAAGCCTGCCTAGGTAGGCAGTCAAGAAGGCTGCCTAGGTAGGCAGTCAAGAAGGCTGCCTAGGTAGGCAGTCAAGAAGGCTGCCTAGGTAGGCAGTTAAGAAGACTGCCTGGTAGGCAGTCAAGAAGGCTGCCTGGGTGGGCAGTTAAGAAGACTGATTAGGTTGGGCAGTTAAGAAGGCTGCCTAGGTAGGCAGTTAGAAGGCTGCCTAGGTGGGCAGTTAAGAAGACTGCCTAGGTAGGCAGTCCAAGGAAAACTGCCTAGGTAGGCAGTTAAGAGGCTGATTTGGTTAGGCAGTCAAGAAGGCTGCCTAGGTAGGCAGTTAAGAAGGCTGCCTAGGTAGGCAGTCAAGAAGGCTGCCTAGGTAAGCAGTCAAGAAGGATGCCAAGTTAGGCAGTCGAGAAGGCTGCCAAGGTAGGCAGTCAAGAAGGCTGCCTAGGTAGGCAGTCAAGAAGGCTGAATAGGTAGGCAGTTAAAGCTGCCTAGGTAGGCAGTTGAGAAGGCTGCCTATAGGTAGGCAGTTAAGAAGACTGCCTCGGTAGGCAGTCAAGAAGGAGAGCTGCCCTAGGTGGAGGCAGTCAAGAGGCTGCCTAGGTGGGCAGTCAAAGAAGAGCTGCCTAGGCATGCCGATCAAGAGGCTCCCTGGTGGGCAGTTAAGAGACTGCCTAGGTGGGCAGTCAAGAAGGTTGCCCTGGTAGGCAGTTAAGAAAGGCTGCCTGGGTAGGCAGTCAAGAAGGCACCTAGGTAGGCAGAGGTCAAGAAGGCTGCTAAGGTAGGCAGTCAAGAAGGCTATAGGCGAGGCAGTCAGAAGAGCTGCCTAGGTGAGCGGTCAGAAAGGAAGCTGCCTAGGCAGGCAGTCAAGAAAGCTGTCTAGGTGGCAGTTGAGAAGACTGCCTAGGTAGGCAGTCAAGAAGGCTGCCTAGGTAGGCAGTCAAGAAACCTGGTAGGCAGTCAAGAAGGCTGCTAGGTAGGCAGTCAGACTGCCCTAGGTAGGCAGTTAAGAGACTGCCTGGAGTAGGCAGCAGTCAAGAGGCTGCCTGGGTGGGCAGTCAAGGAAGGCTGCCTGGGTGGAGGTGGCAGTCAAGGAGGCACCTGGGTGGGCGGTTAAGAGAGAACTGCCTAGGTAGGCAGTCAAGGAGGCTGCTAGGTAAGCAGTTAAGAAGACTGCCTAGGTGGGCAGTCAAGAACTGCCTAGGTAGGCAGTGAAGAAGGCAGATTAGGTGGTAGTCAAAGAGAGCTGCTAGGTGGGACGGTCAGAAGATGCCTAGGTGGCAGTCAAGAGGCTGGGTGGGGCAGTCAAGACAGTTAGGTAGAAGTCAGAGGCTGCCCTAGGTGAGGCGGTTAAGAAGGCACCTGGGTAGGCAGTCAAGAAGGCTGCCTAGGTGGGCAGTCAAGAGCTGCCTAGGTAGGCAGTTAAGAGCTGCTAGGTAGACGTGGTTAAGAGGGCACTGACTAGGCATTAAGAACACTACCTGATGAGCAGTCAAGAAAGAATACTAGTAGGCAATCAAAGGCTATAGTGGAAACTGGACAAAAGAACACCCAAGTGAGCAATCAGCTTTCTCATTGGATGTGAGAGGCTACCTAGGTAGGCGGATAGAAAGAGCTGCCTAGGTGGGGCAGTCAGAAGACTGCCTAGGTGAGGCAGTTAGAAGACTGCCTATGTAAGCAGTCAAGAAACTGCTAGGTAGGCAGTTAAAAAAACTGCCTAGGTAGGCAGTCAAGAGGAAGCTGCCTAGGTGGGCGGTCAGGAAACTGCCTAGGTGGGCAGTTGAAGGCACCCTGGTTGGGCCGGTCAAGAGCTGCCTAGGTGGAAGCGTGAAAACTGCTGGTGAAGCGATCAGAGAGAGCCTACCTGATGGAAATTGGAAGGCTGCCTAGGTAGGCAGTCAAGAGACTACCTAGGTAGGCAGTTAAGAAGACTGCCTAGGTGGAAGGCCTGGTCAGAAAGGAAGAAAACTGCCTGGGTGGGCGAGTTAAAACACCTAGATGAGCAGATCAAGAGGCTTTACAGTGAAGCGATCAGAAACTACCTGGTGCGTGTGTGAGTTAGAAACTGCTAGATGGAGCAGATCAAGAAGGCTGCCTAGTGGAACGGTTAAGAGGCACTAGAGTGGAGGCAGTCTAGTGGAGCGTTAAAGAAGGCTGATTAGGTGGGCAGTCATCAAGAAGGCTGCCTAGGTGAGCAGTTAAGAAGGCTGCCTAGGTAAGCAGTCCAAGAAGGCTGCCAAGGTAGGCAGTCAAGAGCTGCCTAGGTGGGCCGTCAGAGGCTACCTGGGTGAGCATTCCAGAAGGCTGCCTGGGTGAGCCGGTTAAGAGACTGCCTAGTGGGCAGGTCAGAAGGCTGCCAGGTGGGCAGTTCTGAGAGACTACAAGGTAGGCAGTCAAGAGCTACCCTAGGTAGGCAGTTAAGGGTGCCTAAAGATGAGGCAGTCAAGAAGGCTGCCTGGAGTGGGCAGTTAAGAAGGCTGATTTGGTAGGCGGTCAAGAAGGCTGCCTGAGTAGGCGCAAGAGACTGCCTAGGTAGGCTGGTCAGAGGCTGCCTGATGGAGACAGAATCAAGAAGGGCTGCCCTGAGTAAGCAGTCAAGAGGCTGAGAAGGTAGACGGTCAAGAGGGCTGCCTAGGTGAGCAGAAGTCTGTAAGGTAGGCAGTCAAGGGCTGCCTGGGTGAGCTGAAAACTGCCCTGGGTAGACTGATCAAGAGGCTACCTGGGTGGGCGGTTAAGAAGGCTGCCCTATGTGGAGGCAGTCAAGAAGGCACACCCTGGGTAGGCAGTTGAAGACTGCCTAGGTAGGCAGTCAAGAGGAACTGCCTAGGTAGGCAGTTAAAAGGCTGATTGGGTAGGCAGTCAAGAGGCTGCCTAGGTGGGCGACAAAGAGGCTACCTAGGTGAGCAGTTAAGGGCCCTGGGTAGGCACAGTCAAGAGGGCTGCCTGGGTAGGCCAGTTAAGAGGAGCTGCCTAGGGAGGGCAGTAAGAGCAGCCCTAGGTGGGCAGTTCAGAAGACTGCCTAGGTGAGCAGTCAAAAGCTACCTAGGTAGGCAGTTAAGAAGGGTGCCTAGGTAGGCAGTCAAGAGGCTGCCTAGGTAGGCAGTTAAGAAGACTGCCTAGGTGAGCAGTCAAGAAGGCTTTGCCTAGGCAGGCAGTCAGAAGGCTGCCTAGGTGGGCGGTCAGAGGCTGCCTAGGTAGGCAGTCAAGAGGCTGCCTAGGTAGGCGGGTGAGACTGCCTAGGTAGGCAGTCAAGAAGGCGACCTAGGTAGGCAGTCAAGGAAGCTGCCTGGCCTAGGTAGGCGGTTAAGAAGGCTGCCTAGGTAGCAGTCAAAAAAGGCTGCCTAGTCAGGCAGTCAGAGGCTGCCAGGTAGGCAGTCAAGAGGCTGCCCTAGGTAGGCATTCAAGAAGGCTGCCTAGGTATATAGGAGAGAGCTGCCTAGGTAGGCAGTCAGGAAAACTGCCTAGGTAGGCAGTTAGAGAAAGCACTAGGTGAGCAGTTAAGAAGGCTTTGCCTGGTGACGGTCAGAGAGGCTGCAGGTAGGCAGTTAAGAAGACTGCCTGGTGGGCAGTCAAGAAGGAGCTGCCACCTGGGTATTCGGTCAAGAGGCTGCCCTGGGCGGGCAGTCAGAAGGCTGTAAGGTGGGCAATTAAGAGAGGCACCAGAGGTGGGCAGTCAAAGAAAGCTGCCTAGGTGAGCCAGTCAAGGAAAGTAGTTGAGCTCGAAGAACTACCTGGTGAGCAGGTCAGAGACTGCTGGGTGGGCGGTCAAGAGCTGCCTAGGTGGGCAGTCAAAGGACTACCTAGGTAGAGGAAGTTAAGAGGAGCTGTATAGGTAGGCAGTCAGAAGAACTGCCCTAGGTAGGCAGTTAAGAGGACTGCCTAGGAGCAGTCAAGAACTACCTAGGTAGGCAGTTCAGAAGACTGCCTCAGTCAAAAGGGCTGCCTAGGTAGGCAGTCAAGGAGCTGCCTAGGTTAGCAGTCAAGAAGGCTGCCAGGGAGGCAGTCAAGAGAGCTGCCTAGGTAGGCAGTCAAGAGGCTGCCTAGGTAGGCAGTCAAGAAGGCTGCCTATTTAGGCAGTTAAGAAGAACTGCCTAGGTAGGCAGTCAAGAAGGCTACCTAGGTAGGCAGTTAAGAGGACTGCCTAGGTAGGAAGTCAAGAGGCTGCCTAGGTAGGCAGTTAAGAAGAACCTGCCCTAGGTAGGCAGTCAGAGAGCCTAAGGTAGGCAGTTAAAGAACTGATTTGGTAGACAGTCAAAGGAGGGCTGCCCTAGGTAGGCAGTTAAGGAAAGCTGCCTAGGTAGGCAGTCCAAAAGGCGCCTAGGGAGGCAGTCAAGGAGGCTGCCTAGGTAAGCAGTCAAGAAGGCTGCCAGGTAGGCAGTCAAGAGGCCTGCCTAGGTAGGGAGTCAAGGGCTGCCTAGGTGAGCAGTAAAGAGGCTACCCTAGGTAGGCAGTTAAGAGAGCTGCCTAGGTAGTCAGTAGAGAAGGCTACCTAGGTAGGCAGTTAAGAGGCTGCCTAGGTGAGCAGTCAAGAAGGCTGCCTAGGTAGGCAGTTAAGGGCTGCCTAGGTGGTGGTCAAGGAAATTCTGCCCTAGGTGGGCAGTTAGAAGGCTGATTAGGTGAGACGGTCAAGAGGCTGCCTAGGTAGGCAGTCAAGAAGGCTGCCTAGGTAGGCGGTCAAGAGGCTGCCTAGGTGGGCAGTTAAGAAGACTGCCTAGGTAGGGAGTCAAGAGGCTACCTAGGTGGGCGGTCAAGAAGGCTGCTACCTAGGTGGGCGGTCAAGAAGGCTGCCTAG
>JABUQX010145706.1:10000-12500 GCA_015478945.1 Trachelipus rathkii
CATTATCTTTAAAAAATTTATCAACATTATATTTTCTTAAAAGTAATTTCTTCAGAAATTTCTTCATAGTTTATTTCTCTTTCATCGTCCTCTAAAACAACAATTTTACAGCCATTTCTATTCTGTCTTCATTATTGATTATATTATCGAATAAGGCAAAACATGCACATTCCTCATTAAATAATATAAATAATTTATAAAATTTAGAGATGGCAGCATCAGCTATTAATTTATCATTTCTAATATTGACTTCAGGTCACTTAGCTCTAAATCTTTTACACAGAGGAATGCCTGGTCTTAAATGCGTTATTTTACTTATAGAAAAACTTTCTTCCAAGATAATCTCTGCTATATGATGAATGACAGTAGTAAAAAATAAAATTTCAATTTTCTTTTCTAACTGCAAACAAGTTCCTTTAGTCTACCGGTATTCGATGCAGTCGTGCCGAACACCTATGATTTACCTTGTCTGTTAATATCCAATTCTCTCATGTTTTATAAACATTTTCAGCTATCTCTTTTAATCTTCCTTCAGGTATATACGGAACAGCTAATAAATGTTCTATGTCCGGAGCTGTTGCAATGATAATAATCAATCACATGATATTTCAATATCAGAAAACATTTTTGTGTCCCAGTGAATTGTTACGGTACTTGCATTTATTAAACATGTAGAAATCTCTCTTTATCTTTTCACTATACGACTTACCATATTTTTATCTAATTTTCCAAATCGAAGTACGATTACTGATGTATTCAGAAGAATCTAAGGAGACATCATCTAGAAAAGATGACAATAAATGAATAGCATCTCTTTCACTGATTTTGCATTTGTCTAAAGTTGCCGCCAATCGTGGCGTTAAAATTTCTTTTCGTGCTCTTTTTCTCTTTGAAGAAACGATGCTTAGCAGTTTCGATTTCTCCATCTGTTATCCAATCATGATCGGGACTTGCGGAGAATGAAGACTCTTTAAAAATCTGAGTTCCTGAAAAATTGAATTAAGTTTAATATTTTGTGCGTAAGTTTGACAAATATTATAGTTAAAACAGTGCAATCTTACCTAATGATGTTGACGGTAATTCAGAAATATTTTGTCTTCGTTCTTCTTCCTGCTTGTGACGATCAAATTTTCTTTTTTCTTTATTAGTTTGTTTCATATCAATTCCTAGCATTGAACCTGGACGTTCTTTTTCTCTTTGCTTCAGTATAAATTGCTTGTCTTCATTAATATTTATCAATTGTAGTGCATTTTGATGAGCAATATCAAATAGATCATCTAAAGTTTCAGCAAAATTTTTCTCTTTCACCATAAATTTTCACTATCTTTATTTTTATTTTTATTAATTTACGCCATTTTTCTTATGCAATTTTATCAATTTTACTTTGCATTTGTGTCGTTCTCGTTTAGGAATTCTTGCTTTCCGCCAAAATATGATGCACTCATCAATTACAAGGCCTGAACTTTCATCAAGATTCAATTTGGTCACACGCATATTATAAAATAAATCTTAATAAGCAGTCTCTTTTTCAAGGAAGCTTACTTCCCGTTATTTGGTGCTTCATATGATCAACAAGAAATGTTTCCTTTCGAGTCGACATTATATAAATAACAAATTTTGCAAAAAGATCGTAAACAAATTATTAAACAAGTTAACTTAGGAGCTTTAGAAACTACAATTTCATATCCAAACTAGAACTTGGTTCATGCTTAAACTAACATCGTATTTATCAGTTTGAACCTGTTTTTTATCATTTATCACACTTACCAAGCTATTTCAAAAGTCTGAGATAACGATTTCCATCAAAGAATGTTGAGAGATTAAAATTTTGTCTTATCAGTTTAAACCAGTGGTGCCCAACCCGTAGCTCGCGGGCAACATGTTGCTCGCGTACCGTTCTAATGTGGCTCGCGGCTCGCGTATTGAGATTTATCACATTTATTAAAAATTAAATAGTTTTTGAAATTATATATATATATATATATATATATATATATATATATATATATATATATATATATATATATATATATATATATATATATATATATATATATATATATATATATATCATTGATTTATGGTCTTCTGCCCTTAGGGACTATGGGGAGTCTTGTGTGGTAGCGCTTGACATATCTAAGGCTTCTGACAGGGTATGACACGCATCGCTACTCTCTAAGCTACCTTCCTTTGCATTTCCTCCTTCGCTTTGCTTACTCTTGTCTAGTTTTCTTCAGATCGTTCCATTTTTCAGCTCTTGATGATGGAGCAACCTTTCATTTCTTGTTAATTGTGGTGTTCCTCAGGGTTCTGTTTATCTCCACCTTTGCCCTACTTTTTCTTTAATTTAATGAATTTCTTAGTTGACTCTAACCTGTTCACTCTATGCTGTTGAGTCAATCCTCCATTCCTCCACTCATTTCAATGTGTTCCTCGTTTGTATCTAGAGTTGCCTTCCGTCTACAGTTTCCAATTCTTGCCGATGTGGTCGGGATTTCAC
>JABUQX010145707.1:0-2500 GCA_015478945.1 Trachelipus rathkii
GTATATATATATATATATATAATCATGATAAATATCGTTGTCTCGATTATTTTAAATTTAGATGCTTATAGAACATCAAACTTCATCTACTTTTATTATTTATGTCGATTTAGACTGAAACTTTATATATCTGTTAATTATCACATAATTTGGCTTTTGTAATTTGACTTTTGATTCTTAACATCTAAAGTCAGAAAGCCATTAAGAAGTTTCTTGGCCAATATTCTGACATTCCTTATTTCAATAATTTCGAGTAAATCATTGTATCTTTCTGATTTTCTGGAGTATATATGTGATTCATATATCCACAGAATCACCAAACTTCAATCTTTATTTTATATTAGCTTCGAAGTTTAAATCAACCCCTTTGGCCTATGACAAAAGATCAAATTTCACCTTTTTGTAAAAACTTAAATTTTGACTTTTTTCAGCAAATGTTTCAGGTTCGGAATTGAAATTCAAACCGTTAAATCAGAATTTCACACCGATTCTGTTAATTTATATCTAATTGCTAAAGTAATAGTTAGGTATTAGTATAGTTATTTATTTATTTTCCTACAGAATTTAAATACATCATGTTGCTAATGAGTATGAAAAGTTTTCATATTTCAGCTTTTAAAATTACTTGGTAATTTCCTTTAATAGTTACGACATTTTCATATAATATTTTTATAGCTATAATATATAGCTAATATATTGTACACGTTTTAACGGCCGGCTACAATTTAAGCGTAATGAGACCTTATTTTAGCCCCTACCTTATTTTAATTTTCAGCCAATTTTCATCAACAAAAAAGCAAACTGTAGCTTTTCTGAACTCTAAAACGTCGATTTCAAGTGTTTTTTTTTCTGTCTGTAGTCATTTCTTTTGTATTTTTGCATTTTTTGAAAACTTATGTTTTTGAAATATCAATTAAAAAAATCTACAATTTTGTTTCGAAAAGACTTCAAACTTATACTATTCATAGATGGGTTTATTACCCACAAAATGTACAGATTAGAAGTTTGATTTTTGATCCCAGATCTCAGTTATGGTCTAATTTCAAACAATACTTTTTTATGTTTTTAAAATTAAAAATTGCTTTAATTTATTTCCGGTAATGCGATCAAAATGAATGAATATATATATATATATATAATTATATTAATTATATCGTTGATATTATTATATATATATATATATATATATATATATATATAAAGATATATAGTATATATATATATATATATATATATATATATAAATTTGTTTATTATATATAGGTATATACATATATATATATATATATATATATATATATATATATATATATATATATATATATATATATATATATATATATATATATATATATTATATATATTATATATATAAATATATATATATATATATATATATATATATATATATAATATATATATATATATATATATATATATATATATATATATATATATATATATATATATATATAATTTTTATTCATTTTTATGCTTCAATGTTTTCCCATCATTCCTCTTTGTTTTTATTTTATTTGTATTTTTTTCATCAAGTAAATTCTTAACATTGATTGTCTTTTCATACATTTTTATGTTTTTTTCAGTCTCGCAATCGCGCAAACATTTCCTTCATTCCATTAGAAATCCTTTCCGTGCCACAAGACCCGAAAGGACTAAAAGTTTGATTGTTTCACACGAAGCCTTTTTTTCTTTCTTCTTCGGGTTGAGAAGCTCCGATGCCACCAGCATGGCAGGAAATAAATGTAGCTGGCAATTGCATTGTTTAGAGGACCAACAAAAAATAAAAATAAAAAGGGTTCACGTACCAACGTTTTTAGTGTTTAGGAAGATCCCTAAATTTGGTCTGGTTTTGAATAAAAGGGTTTGCCGTGTTTGTGAATTCTTTTGGAGGTGTATGAAAAATTTTATGTTTCAAATTGACTAATTAGAAAAAGCTTTAATTATAGAGAATGAAAGTTGACAAATGAGAAAAAGCAAAAAGAAAATTAACTACAATTATATATATATATATATATATATATATATATATAGTATATATATATATATATATATATATATATATATAAATAAAATATAATAAAATAAATAAATATATATATATATATATATATATATATATATATATATATATATATATATATATATATATATATATATATATATATATATATATATATATATATATATATATATTTTATTTATTTATTTATTTATTTCACCTACACTTTTGTCCCGCTTGAGCGGGGTAGTGGTGCGTACAGCCTCCCTCATTCACACCCCCCCTCATCTCGCCCTCACCCACCTCCTCCACCCCACTCTATCCCTCGCCAGCACCCTACCCTCTTCCTCCCTCATCCCTCCCTCCTCCAGCATCTCCTTTATTCCATCCATCCACCTCCTTCTTGGTCTCCCCCTTCCTCTCCTTCCTATCCCCTCCGCCTCCCAAACTCTTCTAACCACTCTCTGTTCCTCCATTCTC
>JABUQX010145708.1:5000-12500 GCA_015478945.1 Trachelipus rathkii
CAACAACAATCACAGCCACGACAACAAGACAAACAGACCATCCGGAAAAATCAGCCAAAAAAAAAAAAAAAAAGCTATGAAAGTGTTTGGACCAGAGTTACATGGGCATTAATGCATCGATGCAACGATGCATCGATGCATCGATGCATCGATGCATCGATGCAGTAATGCAATATTGCAACACACACACACACACACACACACACACACACACACACACACACACACACACACACACACACACACACACACACACACACACACACACACACACACACACACACACACTTATTATTATTATTATTATTATTATTATTATTATTATTATTATTATTATTATTATTATTATTATTATTATTATTATTATTTATAAGTTGAAAACGCACGTCGTAATAGAAATCAAATTATTATTATTATTTTACTCTACAGCAGATCGTAAAAACATACGTTCTGTCTTACTTGCGATTGGCCGATGTAAACCCTATCTCAATTCACCCTCCACTGTGGTTGGTCGAGAATTATAAATGGTCCCTTGTGATTGGTGGACGTCAGCCTTATCTCTATTACCCTACATTGTGTTTTGTCGAGAGTTATATATGTTCCCTTGTGAGTCTATTCTCGTTTCAAACTATAGTCGCTCTAGCTGTTGAGCTGTGAAGAAGTTCTCTACCCTATCTTAAAAGTGTACCGTTTCCAGAAAGAACACAATATGATTCGTCTTAATAGGTATACCTCTGTACAAGACATCATTCAGTGGGAAGTTAAGATACCTGGTTGTGGAGTTGCATTCTTATATAAAAGAAACCCGAATGGAACTGAATTCTTCACGTGTGTTAGTAATTCATCATATTACAACACACGGCGTGTTTACATGAGTCCCGATGAATTACTGTGTATATGTAAACACATCGAGACCTGGCTTACTGCTTACTTTAACCCTAAAGCGGCTTTAAACTACTCGAAAACAGTTATCAGCCAGAGCAAAGGAGCAAAGGAAAAACAGCTTACTCTAACCTTCTCTAAACATGCGAACACCATCGGTGTGGAAGTTAGACTATGGGAAAGGACTAGTGGTTTAGAAGCATTTGAACGTACTTCACATGGATTCTTCATCACAGGAATACAGCGGCTGAAGTGTATGGCAGAGGTAGGCGGGAGGGTGATAAGGCATATGAAGAGAGTGAGTGTGTTATCTAACTATGTAGCAGTCGTTCATTATATGTTATACGAGGAATACTACGCATTCAAGAAAATGATGGTTGATGATTCTGATACTGTTATTAAACGGTTCCTAGGCACTATCGATGTGCAGAAATTCATACGTCTTCTTAGAAAACGATGGGCTGAAAGCATCTATGCTTCCGATCCAGAGGCCAAACATACTATGATATCTGAGAGGGAGCTTTTTACATATGTGCTTTCGGATGGCATCGGTGAGACACATAGCTACATGATAGACAACGACATAAATGACTGGCACATTTGTAAAGATTTACAGAGTATTAATCTTGAGTCTTCGTGAAGTTTCTGTGAATGTCTATATCAGTGTTATATACCCTTATAAATATTTTTAATATTATTGTAAATGTAATTAATGTTAAAATATTTAATATTCCAGTGAGTATATTTAATGTTAAAACATGCAGGTCGGTGATTATTAAAGTTCTAGGTATGTAGTAAAGGTTTTAACTGAAGTTCTTGTTTTAACATCGTCGAGTAAACGTTCGTGTATATATATATATATATATATATATATATATATATATATATATATATATATATATATATATATATATATATATATATATATATATATATATATATATATATATATATGCTCTCACTATAGCTTCGAAAGTTGCATTGTACATCGAGCACGCTACGAGCATGGATGTGGGTAAATTCATGTTCTTCAGCCCTGCTACATGCATGGTGGCGGGTCCTACAGGCTGCGGGAAGACCTTTCTGCTGTTAAACATATTAAAGGATGGTGGAATTTTTGAGCATGCACCTGTGAAAATAATCTGGTGCTATAGTGTATTCCAGGAGAAGTTTAATGAATATAATAATATAGTAGAATTCCATGAAGGTGTATACGATATTAAATCATTGGAAAATGTACAAGGCCATAAAGTTATAGTTCTGGACGACATGCTGCACAAGTTAAACGAAGATATAGCTGAGACGTTTACGGTGTATTCCCATCATTTAAATATATCTGTATTTTTCATTACACAGAACATTTTTCATCAAAGCAGGCACATGAGGACTGTTTCTTTAAACACTCAGTATCTGATCCTGTTTGGTCAAAGAAGAGATATGAGTCAGGTCAATGTTCTAGGGTCACAGATGTTCCCGTCAGCAAGAAAAGAGTTCTTGAAAGTATATAAAGAAGTTACTTCGGACCCGTACGGCTACTTGCTGTGTGAACTTCACCCTAGGAACACGCATAGAGTCCTGCTCCGCACTAACATTCTACCGCATGAGATAGAAACTGTATACATTCCTGAATAATGAGTAGTTTAGTTGTAAAGTATTTGCCTCTTATAAAAAGATTTAAAAAGCTGAAACCGGCTGAAAAGCGCAAAATAATCTGTGATGATGAGAAGTTCATCCAGTGTGTATGTGAACTCTGCTTAAATCTTATAAAGGGGAATGTTCCTTTAAACAGGCCTCAGAAGGTAAAGCTGCGTCGACATAGAAACACCATTAAAAAACTCTCCCGTAACATAAAGCATCTGAAAAATAAAAAGAAGGTGTTGCAGAAGGGGGGTGGTGTATTCCTACCTCTACTTTTCTCAGTTATCGCTCCTCTGATTACCAAGTGGATATCTTCATAATGAAGAAGGTCGCTGTATTACCGTTTAACGAGTATGAGAAAATGAAATGTAATACTACTTCATCGTTGCAGAGAGCCCACACTCAGCCTACACAACCACAGCCTTACGGGGTGTCGTCCTCACTGCAATTTCCACCCCCAAATCATCAGCATCATTTCTCTCTAGAGAATCAACAACCTTTGAGTCCTGCACAAATTCACCAGCCAGCTCTGCCTTACAGCTTGATCGACCCTAAAGTTGAACAGATAAGCAATTACGAGCAAGAGGTGTATCGGATATTAAATTCAGACATTAACATTCATGAGAAGCGTATCTTATACCAAGATGCAATGCAGAAATTATTAAGTCTCAAGGATTTGCATCTAAAGGGACCACTAAATAAGGCTGACGTAAAGGAAACAATTTTGCCACAAGAAGTAAAACCTGAGATGAAGATAGAAGACAGCTTAAGAAATATCCTAGAGGAGAGCTTGCCAGCCAGGGCTCGCAGATCAGGTCTAACTCTCTATAATATTTTAAAAGAACAAATAGCTTGGAATGAGTTAGGCCAAATCATTATTGATGATGAGATAGTTAAAGGGTCAAACATTGTGGATTTAATATCTGATCTCTCACGTGATTGGAAGAAGAGAGCTGTAACAGGATGGCCTACAATCAAGCAAGAGCTTCAGACTATAAATTTTCCACGCTCTTTAATCTTGAACACACGCAGATTAGCAGACTTGGATGATATTCCTAAAACGCCGAGGCCTGATTCTAGTCCTTCAGGCATGTCCTACGCTTCAGATAAATTCAAACGGGTGGTTAAAGGAGGAATAAGAAAAAAGCCGTACGCCAGTCTTAAATGGATTAATTCATAGTCACGCTGTGGTGTTAATGTATTATTATTTAAATTATATATATATATATATATATATATATATATATATATATATATATATATATATATATATATATATATATATATATATATATATATATATATATATAATTTGTTCATTGTTCTAATTTGCTCACTTGTGAATGAATAAATAAATTCATCATATTAATCACTATGTTTTATATTTCCTTTTACCATATATATATATATATATATATATATATATATATATATATATATATATATATATATATATATATATATATATATATATATATATATATAAAATGTTTTTACTCATGCCAGTAGACACCATGGAGGCTAAGGAAGTGGTTGATAAGTATTATTACGATGTGAAGGAGCCTAATAGCTATGGTGGATTCACAAGGTTTGCCTCGAGGTTTCCGGACATTGGACGGAAAGAGTTGAAAGCATATCTAGAAGGTGAGGAGGCTTTCACTCTACATAAACCTGTTCGCAGAAAATTTCCTACCCGGAAAACCATAGCCCCCATTCTCGATAGCGTGTGGCAGCTGGATTTATCCGAGATGGTTAAATACAGCTCGTACAACGGAGGGTATCAATACATACTTTTTACCATTGATGTGTATTCTAGATATTTATGGTTAAAACCTTTAAAAGATAAAAAGTCAGGTACTGTATCTGAGGCGTTGAGAGAAATTATAGAGGGTGACAAGCGATGGCCGAGAATGCTGTGGACTGACCAAGGCAGTGAGTTTCTAGGCCATGAATTTCAAGAATTAGTTAAAGAGCACGACATGGGGTATTACAATACATTCTCAGTGAATAAAGCAGCTATAGTTGAACGAGTACAGCGTACTATCAAGGAGAAAATGCACCGGTACTTTACCCGCATGAACACTTTTAAGTATATTGACATACTACAAGACCTTGCTCATTCTTATAATAGATCGTTCCATAGAACTATAAAATCTACCCCTCTAGAAATGTCGAAAATAAACCCTACGACGGCGGATCATTCACAACGGAGAGCCAGGAAAATAAAGGATAATTCGGGTGTATGCTTAGGCGATTATGTAAGAGTGTCTAGAGCTGATGACAGGTTTAGAAAAGGATATGAAGCGGGTTGGTCTACAGAGGTTTTCAAAGTTCACAATATTCGAGACTTCCCCTACGATGGCTTAAAATTATATTATTTGGAGGATTTATACGGTGAAAAAATAAAAGGAGGGTTCTATAACAGGAAATACAAAAAAATACGCTTCAATCCTGAAAGTAATGTGTATAAAATTGAAAAGATATTAGGTTCGAAAGGAAAGGGGCGAAATAAACAGTACTTGGTTAAATGGGTAGGATATCCGACCAAGTTTAACTCGTATATAAAAGCAAGTGAAATTAAGAATCATTAATCAGTATTCATTGAGACCATGGCAAGCACAGATCACTTCTATTTAACTCTGCCTTCATCGGCTTCGATGAATCTACATCCTGATAATAAACTCTCAGACTTCACGACAGAGTTACTGAACCCTATTGACATTGAAAGAGACGTTTATGAAATAGGGTTGTGTGAAGTGATATTAAATACAGATGTGGAAAATGTCCCGCATAATCTTTATTGGATGAATGTTTACAGAAGTGTAGAATGTGTTGAAACTATATTGGATGTGAAGAACACAGGTGCTATAACCCGCGTCACTTTGGGAACAAGAGAATACTTTTATGAAAGAATTGTAATGAGGAAATCCTATTTTAAGTCAGTTCCTGCAATGTTCAGTTATTTAAATACGCTTTTAGCGACTAGTAATATGTGTAGAGATCTAATTTACAATACAGATATTCATCCCTCTGATGATGAAGTATTAATTACTTTGAGATCAACGTCTGGTATTAATCTTAGAGATATTGACGTGTTTTTCCTCAGGAGATCGTCATGGCAGCGGAAACACGTTCATGAACGTGAAGGCTGGTTAGATGTCCTCCATGATGTACCTACTATGCTGAAAAGGGTTATGAAAACAGTAGAAAATGAACATATAACCAAGGAAGAATTAATCGATGAGCAAGACAGGGTGTTACATTATACTTGCATCACCTCCGAGATGCTCAAACATCCCGGTATGGCATATGTTTACACTGACATAGTGGAGCACCAGTATGTGGGCGATACTACAGCTCCTCTGTTGAGGGTAGTTTATTTTCCTCAAGAGAGTAAGGTAATAACATTCCCAAATGTGCACTATCTCTCACTGAACAGGTCTTCGATCGGCTCTATAAGAGTACATATAAAGGATGTGGAAGGACGGCCATACCCATTTACAAGTGGCACATTGATGTGTAAAGTCCACATTAGAAAGAAACGACCCCATCAGCTATAAAATGATGGAACATTTTTTAACCAGAATTGAAAATCTCATCTATATGCTATTGGAATTCATTCAAGAAATAGATGACTCTGCAGGATATATAAGGGACATAATCAATTGCATTTTTTCATTCATTGGTATACTCTTGCAGTGTAAAGATAGTATAGGAAAGAAGCTCCAGCTACATAAGTAATAAACATGGAAAGAGTATTCATTGGATCGAGATCGCAGAGAGGATACGGTCTTGGTGGATTTTTCACTAAGCTATTGCGAAGCGCCATCCCAGTGTTTAGAAGAGGGGGTGAATATCTAGGTAAAAAAGCCATAAGAACAGGCCTGCACACAATGCAAGATATAGCGACAGGAGCCAATCCTCGTGCTTCATTAAAAAGGCGGATTGCAGAGGTTTCCGATGAGATGCTCGATGACGTTAAACGCAAAATAAGACGTAAAATGACAGGTCAGGGCAGGTCTAAAGTTAAAGGACGCAGGAGTGTCACAAGTAGGAAAAAGCCAAAGACGAAGAGAGCTCTGAAGAAGAAGCAAGTCCGCAAGAAAATCACAGTACGGAAAAACCCTAAGGCTAAAAGGCCAAAATCTACAAAACGTATTGATGTATTCACCATTTAACTACTAGATGGCATCTTTAACTACAACTTTCGGCTAACATGTATATAAGGGGGTACATATGAAGTCTTGTTCATTATTCAACCTAACACCGCTCCGTCAAGATGCATTTCCTTCACCCTGCTAGTCCAGACTGCTGCAAATCCGAATTGGATCTCTTCTCGATGAATCCTACTCAGATTAGCGTGAGCGACAGCAACTTCATCAGCATTAATCCCACACACTCGATCACCAGCACTGACGTTCCTTTAGAGTTCAATATCCCAGGCACATCAGATCAATATCTAGATCCATCTAATGTATTTCTATATTTTAAAACGAAATTGACAAACCCTGATGGTACAGACCTTCCTACAGGTGACGACCACATAGTGTATACAGAGTCGAACTTCCTATATTCTTGTTTTAATCAGATTGATGTTTACCTCAATGAAACTTCGCTTGGTACTTCAGCAGCTAGTTATCCTTATAGAAGCTACATAGAACATCTACTGAACTTTTCTGATGATGCTAAGCAGTCTCATCTTCAATCATGTGGTTTTTACAGCTTCAAAGATGAGGCTACACATGCAGCTAAAGCTGCTAAAGTCATAAATAACACTTACGAATTCTACGGTCGTTTAAATGGTGATATATTCTCTCAAGAAAGACTTATTATACCATCTGTAGATGCCAGAATCCGCTTGTCCCGTTCAAGTCCGAAATTCGCACTTAAAATAAAAAGTGATCCTAATGCTACAACTGCATGTCCAGAACCTATCTTCAAACTGCTAGAGGCTTTTCTCTATGTTAGAAAGGTGAAGTT
>JABUQX010145708.1:20000-39715 GCA_015478945.1 Trachelipus rathkii
TCCTCTCCATCCTACTACGATGGAATTAATATGCATAATTATTATTCAGATTCAAAATTTATTTTTTCAGTCAATGTACATTTTACGCAGGCTTATTTTATTTATCATTAAAATAGTGATTAAAAGGATTTTTTTTTACATAAAATTAGTTTCTAGGGGGGGGGTTGTGACGATCATGTTCTATGACCCCCGTATAGATTTATACATAGTAGTAAGAATATATATATATATTTATATATATATATATATATATATATATATATATATATATATATATATATAACTCATATATATATATATATATAAAAATAAATATATATATATATATATATATATATATATATATATATATATATATATATATATATATATATATATATATATATATATATTATTAAGATCAATGAAAATGGGTAAGGAATATTACAGAGATGCAGAGAGCTAATAATACCCATTGGGAAATGAATGCGAGAATTAGGTGAATTAATTGCGGTTTCCGTTGCTCAATGGTAAGAACCCGGGTTCGATCTCTAGTCCGGATTCTAGGTTGAAATTACCTAGAGAAGTTCCTCTCCTATAATAGGGCTATTCCTATGAGGTGTGAATTTTTTCATAAAAAAAGTAGTAAGTAGGGAATCGACCGGGTGGGAGAGCAAAGAAAAAAGTGGGTTGAGTCAGTGTGAGAGTGTCTGAAGGAGAGGGATGAGAGTTTGGGAGAAGCGAGAAGAATGGGGCATAATAGGAGTGTATGGCGTGGTTTTGTGAGGTAGGGGGGGGCATAGTTATGAACCTGTCCCAGGGGATGAACTCTGACGTTGACTAGATTCCACAGTGACTGTTGCGGTAGGTGAAGCTTCAGGGTAGATTTTTGGCAGTGAAGGTCTTGCACTTAAAGGTTTAAGGGTATGGGGGGAGATTGTGAGGGGGGTGGGGGATTTCTTATTTGACTTAGGCCATGGTCTTCTTCTTTACTATAATGTTTCCGGTGCATGTTTGCCCACCCCATCCAAGTCCTGGGGAGCCGAAGGACATCTGATGGAATGGAAAAATAAAGTAAAAATTATTTTAGTGTTGTAAAAATTAATTGGAATAATAATAATAATAATAATAATAATAATAATAATAATAATAATAATAATAATAATAATTTTAATAATAATAATAATAATAATAATAATAATAATTTTAATAATAATAATAATAATAATAATAATAATAATAATAATAATAATAATAATAATAATAATAATAATAATAATAATAATGAGTAATTAGTCTAAATTGATGACGCTAATTTTAGCTACTTTGATGGCAATGATAATAACAGGCCTGCAAAATTTAACTTTGGAAAATTGTCTTTACTTTTAGCGGTTCATTATATTGGATATATTGTTCTGATTTCAAATATAAGCTCAGTTATTTTACAAAAGGAGTATAAAATTTTAAAAACGGACAAAGTTACAAAAATTTAATAAGTAAAATTTATTCCTAACGCTTAAATAGGAATACAGAGTTCAAATATGGAACTAAAATAAGGTAAAAATACAAATATCATTTAAAATCAGTCTAAGTCTTCATAATATCGTTTCCTGTTTTCGTCGATGGATCTTTTGGTACTTTTCCGCTTGTGCTCGTTATGTGGATTGTTCCTCTTTAGCATCCAGCAGTAATCGGCTATCATGCTGACATTCCATCTTCCCTGATATCGTCTTTCCATTTCCTTTATATCTTGGTGAAATCGTTCACCCTGTTCTTCACTCACAGCTCCTAGATTGTCTGGGAAGTAATCCAGATGTGAGTGTAAAAAATGAACTTTAATGCTCATGTTGCAACCCAAGTCTTTAAACGTTCTTAACATATTTTCAACAATATTTTTGTAATTTGGATCTTTCTTGTTTCAAAGAAAATTTTTCACAACGTCTTTGATGCTCTTCATAGCTTGTTTTCAATTTCTCCATCTTTGTTTCAAATACGTCATCTTTCATAAGTTTTCTAATGTCTGGACCGACAAATACTCCTTCCTTTAGCTTGCCTTCTGACAAATTAGGAAACTTGGTGCAAAGATATTTAAAACACTCCATCTTTTGGTAGTGCCTTCACATACTGTTTCATCAATCCTAATTTTATGTGAAGTGGGGGAAGTAAAACGTTTTTTGGATCTACTAAACCTCTTTTGCATATTTTTTACCCCAGGCTGTAGCAAGGATTTTTGGGTGGCCATTCTTTTTAATATAATGCTGAGTAAAACCCTACGAACCGTTTATTTAATTGCACGAATGCTTTGTGTATCCACTTTGTTGTCCTAGTAACATGGAGAGTACCTTTAAATCGCCACAAATGGTCCAACCATGGTCTTTATATTTAAGTGTTGTTAGAATCATCTCCAAATTTTCATAACACTCTTTCAAATGAACAGAATGTCCCACAGGTAAGGAAGCATACCTACTTCCGTTATAGAGAAGTACAGCTTTGAGACTTCTTTTCGATGAGTCGATAAAGAGTCGCCAGTCGTTTGTATTGTAGTCAATATTGAAACATTTCATGAGTCCAGGAACATCAGAGCAGTACACTAGATCGTCTCTTTGTGAGAAAAACTGTTCAAATTCTTCCTCTCTATCTCTAAACCATGAAAACGACGTCCCTTTGGCTAACAGATGTTTTTCCTTCAACCGTGAGCCTAAAAGTTCTGCTGAATCTTTAGAGAGGCCCAAGTCTCTCACCAAATCATTCAATTCGGACTGTGTGAAAAGCTGCGGTTCTTCACAACCGGGATTATAAACATCATCTTGGTCACTATTATTATCACTAGATTTACTCTTTATTTCCTGTCTATATATATATATATATATATATATATATATATATATATATATATATATATATATATATATATATATATATATATATATATATATATATATATATATGAATATAACTTTTAAATAAAAATTGTACGTGATAGATATAAAGAGAAGTCAAATTTTTCATCGCAGGCCCGTGTATAATTAATAATAATAAATAATAATAATAATAATAATAATAATAATAATAATAATAATAATAATAATAATAATAATAATAATAATAATAATAATAATAATAATAATAATAATAATAAGAAGAAGAAAGGAAGAAGAAGAAGAAGAAGAAGAAAGAAGAAGAAGAAGAAGAAGAAGAAGAAGAAGAAGAAGAAGAAGAAGAAGAAGAAGAAGAAGAAGAAGAAGAAGAAGAAGAAGAAGAAGAAGAAGAAGAAGAAAGATAAGAAGAAGAAGCAAGAAGAAGAAGAAGAAGAAGAAGAAGAAGAAGAAGAAGAAACATAAAACTAATGAGTTAGTCTTTCATTACAAGTAAACTACAACAATAAAATTTGGATGTTTCTGCTTTTAACTGCTTGTCACACACACACGAACATACACTTTAATAATAATAATAATAATAATAATAATAATAATAATAATAATAATAATAATAATAATAATAATAATAATAATAATAATAATAATAATAATAATAATAAATGTGGTATATTTTTCTTGAAGTACAAAATCTTTTCTCTATAATAATAATAATAATAATAATAATAATAATAATAATAATAATAATAATAATAATAATAATAATAATAATAATAATAATAATAATAATAATAATAATAATAATATATGGAGATATTTTCCTTGAAGATTAAAATTCCTTCTGCATAAAACAAGGATTTAGTTCTTGTCCGATTCTGATTTATTACGAGGAAAATTTAGTTAAAATATAAATTAATTTTTGGCAAGTGTTTCCGGAACTTATTTTTATCCTTTTCAAACCAAAGTAAAAATATAAAAAAAGAAAAGTTAAAAAAAATTAAAAACGGAAACCTGCTCCAAGTAAATGGATTTAAACGAGAGATTTTGTTTTTTATATGTTTTTTTTCCTGTAGGGCAGTGGTGCCCAACCCGTAGCTCGCTGGCAACATGTTGCTCGCGTACCGTTCTAATGTGGCTCGCGATCGCGTATTCAGATTTATCACGTTTATTAAAAATTAAATATTTTTAGAAATTATATATATATATATATATATATATATATATATATATCATTTGATATATATGTATATATATATATATAAAAAATTAAATAGTTTTAGAAATATATATA
Organism: Trachelipus rathkii; assembly: GCA_015478945.1. Taxonomy (NCBI): domain Eukaryota; kingdom Metazoa; phylum Arthropoda; class Malacostraca; order Isopoda; family Trachelipodidae; genus Trachelipus; species Trachelipus rathkii. The sequence continues at coordinate 24,147 of JABUQX010145708.1, forward strand.
TATATATATATATATCATTGATCTATGGTCTTCTGCCCTTAGGGACTATGGGGAGTCTTGTGTGGTAGCGCTTGACATATCTAAGGCTTCTGACAGGGTATGACACGCATCGCTACTCTCTAAGCTACCTTCCTTTGGATTTCCTCCTTCCGCTTTGCTTACTCTTGTCTAGTTTTCTTTCAGATCGTTCCATTTCAGCTCTTGTTGATGGAGCAACCTCTTTCTCCTTTCTTGTTAATTGTGGTGTTCCTCAGGGTTCTGTTTTATCTCCACCTTTATTCCTACTTTTCTTTAACGGTCTTCTTAGCTGGACTTCTAACTCTGTTCACTCTTATGCTGCTGAGTCAACTCTCCATTCCTCCACTCATTTCAAATGTGCTCCCTCGTTTGTATCTAGAGTTGCCAGTTGCTCTCGTCTACAGTTTTCAGATTCAATTCTTGCCGATGTGGTCGGAATTTCTCAGTGGGCTAACCGCATTCTTGTGAAATTCAACTCTTTAAAAACTCAACTTCTTCATATCTCCCTCTCTAAAACACCTCCCAACTTTCCTATCCCCTTCGACGGCTCTAATGTCTCACCTGTAAACAACATAAATATTCTTGGACTGAACATAAATAGTGAATTGTCTTGGAGACCTCATATCAAATCGGTTGCTAAAATGGTCTCAATGAAGCTGGGAATTCTGTTCAGATTGCGTGAATTTTTCTTCTGCTCAGTTACTCCAGTTATATAAGAGTCTTATTCGCCCCTGTATGGAATACTGTTATCACATTTGGGGTGGATCCGGTTCCACCCTCCTTTTGGATAGTGTTGAGGCTAAGGCTAAGAGACTAATAAACTGTCCAATACTTTCTAATTCCCTTGACCCTCTTTCTCTGCGAGGTGATATTGGTGCCCAATCTCTTTTCTATAGGTATTACAACGGCAGGTGCTCGAGACAATTGACCTCTCACATTCCTCAACCACTGCGTCGCCCTCGTAAAACAAGAGGTGCCTTACTCTCACATGAGTATTGTGTAAATATTGGAGACTCAAGGTTTACTCGTTGTGGTGCCTCCTTCTTTCCAGCCACATCTGTTTTGTTGAACTAATTGCCTTCATCCATTTTTCCTGCAGTATTCAATCTTCCTCTCTTTAAGTCTCGCGTCTGCGCCCACCTCCTCTCCTTCCCCCGGGACTCAGGGCGAAAGAGGAGCTTTCTCAGGCAACAACGCCCGCCTGAGCGAATTGCGTTAGATCGAAAAGGGACTGGGTGAATTTACTTTCCTTTTTTTTTTTTTTTTCTTTCATTTTTTTTTTTTTTGTTTTTGCCCCCTCCTTTTTAAAAAAAATGCTCTGCCCGTGAGTGGTGGCATTGTATATATATATATATATATATATATATATATATATATATATATATATATATATAAAATAATATATATATATATAGATATATCTATATATACTATATATATATATAATAAATTAATGATTATTAGTGGTCGTCGTCCGATGTGTGGCTCGCCTAAAATTTTTTAAGTTCTTAATTTGCTCGCGATAGACTAAAGGTTGGACACCACTGCTGTAGGGGTTTGACCCAGCATCTGAATTTTTCGCACAGCACCGCACCAAAGTGCGTGAACAGAACCACGCACGGCGCCGCACACGTAAAGTCATTTTTTTTCGCACCACATCTTATGTTTAAATGCGCACCACACTCCCGCACCGCTATATTTTTTAAACCGCACCGGAACCCTGGAATTGTTTGCCGCACCGCACCGCACTCGTTGCGTCGGTCAATCCTAGTTTCCTTTTAATTGGTGTCCGTTTTAACATAATATTTAACTTCCTTTTTATTATTTTGCTCGTGTAGCTTAAGAAGGGAACGCATAGTTCCGAAAACTCTTGCCATATATATATATATATATATATATATATATATATATATATATATATATATATATATATATATATATATATATATATATATATATATATATACGCTCCGTTATATATATATATGTATATATATATATATATATATATATATATATATATATATTAGGATGTGTAACAAATAACAGTAATGAAAATAGTATAACAGGTATTTTCCTTAATTATAAGGTAATTTGCTATAATTAATCTAATGGTACGATCAAACAAATTGTCATTAATTTTTGTATAGGAAGTTTCTTTTAATTATTTGAATTTGTGTGTGTGTGTGTGTGTGTGTGTGTGTGTGTGTGTGTGTGTGTTTTTTTTTATTTTGTATTGTCATTTTAACCTTTTTTTATTCTATTTAGGTTTATGTGGTGAGAATGAAATATATATATATATATATATATATATATATATATATATATATATATATATATATATATATATATATATATATATATATATATATATATATATATATATATATATATATATATATATATATATAATATCTTTCCGGTTCCTCGTCTTCCCTCTCTTTCTGACAGTGCTAAAAATGTGAACTCCAACTTTGCTTCTTTCTTTTTCCCTCTTCTTGCTTCTTCCTATTGAAACACAGTTCTAATACTTTCTACTAAAGCGGAAATCTTCTCTTAAATTTTTGACTTTATTACGGTTCATTTCCTAGTTCATCACAAAGTTTTTAATGCCTAGCACCCTAGCATCATAATTTAGTCTCAATATGCGATTTCTACTTTGTCTTATGTCAATAATACTTACGTCCCCCCATCTTTCCCCCATCGGCTTGAGCCCCCTAAAAAGGGTAATTTGGCCTGTGGTTCTGATAGTATCCTTCTTGTGGTTGTCAAAACTTCTGCCACCAAGCATTTGTCTTGCCATGGTTAAACTTTTCGTCTTCTGTTTTGCAATTTTGACATTTCTTTCCCCGGGAAGCGTGCTTGCATTCTGACAGCGTTTTAAAAGGTTGACTTATCTCATATCTGTCTTAATCACATTTGCTATAAATCTCTTTTTTTTCTTTTCTAAAACATTTGAATCTATTCTAATCCGCAAAATTTGGAATCTTTTTCATTCATTTTATTTCACATGAGATTAACGATAGGATTATAAAAAACAATACAACTATACCTATACCCAAATGGTCGACAGAAAAATGGGTTGAAATTTGTATTAAAAAAAAAAAATAAAAAAAAATAAAGGTTATTTATCCAACAAAACGTAACCTAACTTAACCTAACCTAAACTATCCTAACGCCTGCGGCGGGCTGTACAGGAAATTTTTTTGATATTGTGCCGAACCTTTTTCCCCCTTTTCGGTATATCGATAAATCTTTAGCCTTCCACAAAAATTTCACTTCCATATTTACCACTTTTTTTGCCTATATTCTATTCAGAATTACTTTCCAGTCGCTTTATAGTAGCTATCGTACACTACCACCATTTATCCTTTAAATTAGGGTTGGGCGAGCACCGGACTTTTGCGCACCGCAACGTCATTTTTTTTTTATCTCACCTCACCGCATCCTCTTATGTTTTAATGCGCATCGCGCTCCACCAAACTTCATCAAGTTTTTCAAATCGCGCCGCATCGAGACACTGAAATTGTGTGCGGCAACGCACCGCATCAAAATGAACGCACCACGTACCGCACCTGGTGCTTAGGCCAACTCTATTTCAAATCTATTAATTGTGGTATTCCTCAAGGTTCTGTACCATCACCGTGGCCTACTTTTTTTTTTTTTTCATTAATGTTTGTTTGTTTGTTCGTAACTTATCAACTCTCCCCCCCCCCATAACTCCATCCTTCATTATTCTTTTTATTATGAAAAATAGTAACATTGGAAACCACAATTAATTTTTGTTATAGGATTGCCTTAAGTCAGAAAAACATGACTTGTTTTCAGTCCTTCAGACACAACTTTTTTTTTTTTTTATCTATCTACTAGATAGACATAGATAAATATGGTAAAAGTTACTTAACGCCCACACGAAAATACTATAAATTAGTAAATTTACTGAATATAAAACTAAAGTTTAATTAAAATTAAACATTTCTAGAGGCGAAATGAAAACTATTTAAACCAAATAAAATTTTTTTTATTTCTTTTGGGTTCTAGATTGCGCTGCGAAATAATATGCATTGGAATATGTAACTTTTTCTTGTGTCGAGCGGTCAAAAGAAAACGGAAAAGAAAGAAAATGAATTTGGAAGGGTAACTAAACTTTTTTTTTTATACGAAATGAATTTTTTTCCTAGGAGTGACCTGACCTAACCTAACCTAACCTAACCTAACCTCATTTCACCCCTAGAACATAGGAACAAAAAAAAAATCATTTCGCCCCTAGAACATCTATTTATGTATCATAGAGGTTACCTGCAAAAAAAAAAAAAAAATTTGATCCGACCTTCCGTTCCGTGTGGCCGTTAGGTAATTTTCTCCGGGTAATCTTTCACAATATATATCGTAATAAAGATAACTAAAATTTTCCTCTCTTTTCTTTAATATTCCTGGAGTTTCCTTTTTTAAACTCTTTAATTATGTTCTTTTTTTTTTTGAGTAGAGTAAATTTTTTTTTTTTTTTTCAGTTTCATTTCTTCTCTTGACTCCAATCTTCTCCGTTATGCTCAATCTTCATGTACTCTACTGGTAAAGTCTGGTCCACTTTTACTTCCATTTTCTCGCTTCTTTTAATTTGTACATTTTCAAATGACGTGCATCAGGTTTTTGGATTAATTTTAAACAGTAATTGCGTTTCTCTCGTGCTATAAATATATATATATATATATATATATATATATATATATATATATATATATATATATATATATATATATATATATATATATATATATATATATATATATATATATATATATATATATATAAAACTAAAGAAGTTACCCGCATGATATCTCGAAAACTAAGATAGGTACAAGAAAACTGATAACATATATGGAATCAGCGTATGAAATTTGTATGGAAAATGAAGAAAAAAAATTTTTATTTTTTTTTTATATCTCCAAAAACCGATGAATACAACTCTTTTCATATTAGAATCAGCGTATGAAATATGTATGAAAAAAATTTTTTTCTAAAAGAATACCCCAGGGTAAACCGCAAAGATGCAAAGAGTCGGGGTCTCTCGGCCTCCTGGGGGACGACGGGGTAGGACTATTTCCCCCCCTCCGGGGAGGGTCTCCGGAACCCCCGCTCTTTGGTATTTGGGTGTGCGGGGGTTCTCGCCCTGAGGAATTGCATGGAAAACATCCACCTCATCCCACCGTCGTCAGCTAAAAAGTATTTTTACGCTGATTCCATATATGTTATTAGTTTTCTTCTACCTATCGTAGTTTGGAGATATAAAAAAAATAAAAAAAAAAGTAAAATTTTTTTTCATTTTCCATACAAATTTCATACGCTGATTCCATATATGTTATCAGTTTTCTTGTACCTATCTTAGTTTTCGAGATATCATGCGGGTAACTTCTTTAGTTTTATATATATATATATATATATATATATATATATATATATATATATATATATATATATATATATATATATATATATATATATATATATATATATATATATATATATATAGTTTTAAAATAACTAAAAATAATTTATATATATAATATGAAATATTTACACACTATATATATATATATATATATATATATATATATATATATATATATATATATATATATATATATTTTTATATATATATATATATATATATATATATATATATATATATATATATAAAAATATATATATCTATCTATAACAACATACATATATATATATGTAACAACAACTCTTCTACCTCTTCCTCTACTCTCTCCTATATTTTGAAAACAACAAGGCTTTTATCTTGTGTTTCGCCTGCAATAATTTCCGTTGGTGATAAATATTTTCTCTTATATTTAACAGTTACGACACTTAATTTAATCCGTGTATCCTTAAACTAAATGTATTTGCGAGTAAATGGGCGACCTTCATGCTTCGACCTTTGTGGCCTAATATTACCTATTTCATCACCCTTATTTAATTTTCTTCTTTGAAGGAGAGAGAATATATAAATCAATTAGTATTTTTAGGTTAATGTGGCCTTGTTAATTTTTTTTCTTCATTTCTTTTTGTGTTTGTCGTTATTTTTTTTTTCTTTGATAACTGAATAAATTTATATTTTGTTAGGTTTCTCCTCGTACTCCTCCCTCATGTCACATGGAAATTACTTTCATGACGTAACTTTCGTTTGGAAATAAATTTAGCAACTATTGAATAGATTTTCTTTTTTGTTGACTGAAAAGTAAAACTGAATTCGCATTTCTAGTATGCTAAAAAGACTCTCTCTCATCATTTCCTCAAGACGCTCAAGTTTGGGGAAAGTTTTTATTGCTCCCTTTTGAATAGGTGTAACAGAAAATTTATTCATGAAAAATTAATGAAGAAAATAATTAGAGAAGGGGGAGTCAAAGAAGTTTTAGTTTTAAAATTTACTATATAAAATTTTAAATGTATAAATATTTACATTGAATTTAAGGGAGATATTTTTAATTAAAATTATTTATTTATAGGAAATTTTTATATAAGGGGGAATAGAATCTCTTCTCTAACTTGCTGATTTCCTTCTTTCTGTTGACCAAATTGCTTCCTGTCAAATCCAGAGCCAATCCTTTTCTGAAAGGATAGGATTTTATAGCTATTCTTATTATTATTATTATTATTATTATTATTATTATTATTATTATTATTATTACTTTTATTATTATTATTATTATTAAAAATGAAATTCAAATTTATTCATTTATTCACTCTATAGTTATAGTTTAAAGCAAATTGGTTAATATTTAATAATTAGATCCCCTTTCACCCTCTAATTCATTTATACAAATGAATGTGAGACCAAGATTGGATTAGTCAGCATACAAAACCCAAGTCTTTAAAAAATGATCTCACCTTTGTTGGAAGTTTCCAAGTAGGAAACTGAATTACATCTTCTGTATGGTAATATGGGGTAGAAAAATGATAAATAAGGCCCTCTTCTAGGCTGGCCTGTTGTATAATACTACTTGGCCTTCTTCACTGTATGGAGTAGTATGTCTTAGGCCAGATTTTCTTTTTGTATATTCTCATAAAAAAAAATAAAAAAATATTATAGTTTTTTGTAGGTATTATTATTTTTATTATCAGTGGCCACTGAATTAGTTGTTGATTCTCAAATAAAAATTTTTATTTGCCTAAATAGGCAGAGCAAAGAACACAGTCTTGCTCCAGTAGATATTATATAGGGTCTGGCACTCTGCCAATCCTAATTTTTATTGCAAATCACTTTCTTGCATCATTTTTTGCAGAGCTGGCATGATTCGGGCTTTCGCTTGAAGATTCATTTATAGTAAACAAACCAGCAAGTGAAATGGGATCAAAAATAAATTTTTTAAGTTGTTCACTAAAAAATTTATTTTTATATTTAATTTTTATTATTATTAATGTTATTTTATAACAGAATGAATAAATAAATAAATTTCATTCATATTAATTTTTTTTTTATTAAGAAAAGGTAATTATTTCAAATATTAAAATAATAAAAATAATAAAACAAAAATAACAAAAAAAAAATATATAAATATATAAAATAAACATATATATTATATAAGGTATATCATACATTATATAATATATATTTTTGACACTGGGAGGGGACCAAAATTAAATTCTATTAAGAATTTAATTTTGATGAATATGTAAAATAAATTTGGAAACCAAATTTATTTTACATTGTTTTTATTCAAATATATATCATGTTCCTGTTAAACAAGGACATAGATATTTATTTGACTATTATATAGTTGGAGATATTAAAGTTGCCCTTGGTCTAAGAGCTTTTTATGTAGCTCTCTACATTGAACTGCAGCTTTCCTTTTTACCCTGCTGTCAGCATCACTATTATTATCATTAGTGGTGGAAACTGTTTCTGGCAGATTTTCATGAAATTTGTTATGCTTTTTTATTAATAAGATTATGTCCGATATGTGTCGGGTTATTGTTTCTTGGTTAGGTTTTTTAATTTTTACAGAAACAGTTTCTCCTAAATTGTTATTTTTTATTTCTTGTACTGTTCCCATGCTGTAAAAGTATGGTTTACAGAATTTTTCTTTAATGGCAACAACATCTCCAACTCCCAGTGAAGTGTGTGTGTTTTTTTTATATTTATCTTGCTGGTTAGTGGCAAGATATTGTAGGTTTGCTAAGAATTCATCATAGTACAAATCATTCAAATTAGATTTCACTTTTCTGTATTTTTGAAAAGTCAAATATAACTGATCCTGATCAGGTTCACAAGGAGACCAATCAGGGTCATCTGAATGATCTATACCATCATGAAATAAATGAGAAGAAACAACCAGAGCTGGAACCTCATATCCCTTCAGCAATATCTCCGGTGTTATTGCAAATGGGATATTTGGATCCACCTCAGGGTTTCTTAATATTGGCTTAAATGCTACCGGCCTTTTATTTATAAGCATATTTGCTTCCCTAACTAATAAAGAAAACTCATCCTGCTCTAATATATTTTTTCCTATAGCACTATAGATTATATTTTTCACCTGTTTGACTAAAGATTCAACTAAACCTCCTAGAAAACTAGCTTTACCAGGGTATGGTGAAAACTCCAAAACTTTTATATTATGGAGAGTTAAATAATTTTTAACATCTACATCATCAATAAAATTTTTAATAATTTGCACTGAGCTTACTATACTACTTCCCTGGTCACTAACTATAAGTTGTGGGAATCCAAAGTCAAACACATGAAATTGAAAGGCAGAGATAAAGCATTTATTATCTACATTTTTACATAGAACAAGGTTTACAGCTCTAGTGTATGTGCAAGTTATAATTAATATGTAAATCTTCTCTACTACATTATTTATTTTTATATTAAAAGGTCCAATGTGGTCAAGAAATATTTCTCTAAATGGAATTTGAGATGGATTTATTCTATAATCTTTGTAATGGTTCTGATTAATTTTTATGGTTTTGCCATACATTAATTTACATTTGATGCAGTCTTTAATGTTTTTCTTAATTACTGAATATGCTGTTGGAATATAAAACTCTTTTCTTATTATAGCTAGAAGTTTATATACACCTGCATGTTTCATTTTTACATGTAATTCTTTAATTATTATATCAGTTAGTGAATGATTTTTATGCAACAATATTGGATTTTTTTGATTAAAATCAGCATCTAAATTTGCAAATTTACTCTTTACTCTAATTATATTGTTTTTATCAAGAAAAAGATTAAGTTGTGTAACCAAATTTGTTTCTTTATTATTTTTTGGGTTTATTAAATATTGATATGTTTCTGAAAAATTTTCTAGCTGATATTGCCTAAAAATGACATTACAACTTTCTTCATATGAGCATATGGCATTAGGGTCACAATTGGAAAACAAAGTGGGGTTTTTCTCATGTACTTTAAGCTTTAAATTATGAATAAATTTTCTTACATAGTGTGAAACCTTAAATAGTTTATTCAAAGAAGAAAACCTATCTAATTTAAATAAGGGTACAAAAGAAAAAGTTTGAATATTATAAATATTAAAATCTGTACTATTATTATATAAGGGATTTGGAACAGTGACTTTTAATCGTTCATTATTGTTATTTAATATAGGTCCATTTAAATAAAGTGAATTTTTTAATAAAACCTTATATGAAACACATCGAGTAACATAATCACTAGGATTCTGAGATCCTTCACAATGATGAAAGTTTATCGGGTGTTTTTCACATGCAGTTTCAATAAAATTCAGCTGATTATTTATAATGGTTCCTTTTCTTTCAATTTTGTTTAATTTTTCAATTTTATTTATAATCCAATTCAATGTTACCATTGAATCAGTATATAAATGTAATTTATTTATTTTTAAAGGTGTGAAAGTATTAGTTAAATTGTCAAACATTTCTATTAGACATTGTACTCCAAATTTTACGGCAAATAGCTCCAAAACTGGAATAGATCTATTAGTATTTTTGTTTGAAATTAATTTATTTTTTGCACATAAAAAATGCAGCTCACTATTATCTGTATTTTGTAAGTATAAGACACTACCATAAATGTCTTTACTAGCATCAGTAAATGCTATAATATTATATGAAGAAGCATAATCCCCAATAAATCTTTTTAATTCAGGTTTTTTGCTTTTATTATATTGTGAGCAAATATTTTTATATTCTTTTAGTAAATTACTATTTAGTTTTGTGTCCCATGTTATATCTTTGTTATTTTGCAGTTTATGTAAAAATAATTTAGCTCTATTCTTCCCAGGAAGCCCAATATTTAGTGGATCAAATAGACCATTTATAGTAGATAAAATAGATCTCAAAGTGTTTGCTTTAGGATCCATTTCATTATTTTTATTATACAAGGTATCACTATGAGTATCCCACATCATTCCCAATAGTTTTACGTGATTATTTATAGGCTCATCTACATTAGTGTTATTGTCTAACTCACTATAATTTAATTTTTTAAACTCTGGTGAATTACTATGAAATTGTTGCAAATTAAACCCATAATTGTTAAATATTACATGAGACCTATGATAAGCAAGAATAATTTCACTTTCAGAAGATGAAGAATAACCTAAGTTATCCATATAAGACAGGTTATACAAAATCTTCCTAAGTTCACATTCAAACTCATCACAAGTATGAACATGCAATATTAATATTATGTAAAGTGCTACCATGAGAATGGAAGGGCTACATCTAATACCAAACGGAAGTCGCATTAATTTATAAGAAATGACACTAAAATCATTTTCTTTTATATTTTTGAACCACAAAAAATGGAATCTTTCAGTATCCTCAAAGGGCAATTTAATATTGTGAAAGGCTCTTTCAATGTCAAATACCAACAGATACTGATTGAACCTAAGTAGTGTTAATGCGATATCCAATCTATTATTTAAATTAGGTCCTGGTAAGCTAACATTATTATGTGATAAATTAGTTGGTTCATTTTTATCACATAGGTTCGACAAATATACAATTCTGCATTTTGTCGTTTCTACATGATCTCTAAAAACTGCATTATGAGCTAAAAATGAAACTTTGTTATTATTTTTTACTGTATTTATTTCAACAGGTTGAATGATACCTTGGTTAAGTTGGTCAAAAATGACATTATTATATGCTTCTAATTTTAGAGGCTCTTTTTTATATTTTTTAAGTATTGATTTCAATACAGAATTAGCTAAATAAAAATTATTTGGCAAAAATTTTATTAATTTATTATTCCATAAACAAGGCATTATCAATCGACCTGTCTCCATATCTACATGTGTATTTGTAATTAAGTATTTTATAAGTTCCATATCTAACTCTGAGAATTTTTTAGGACATTCAAAACTATCATAATTTAATAAATCTTTTAAATTTTTATTTACTAGATCATCATCCAATTCTATGCTAGTATTATTATTTTGAGCTAGAGATGTGATAGAGTAATCCATTTCTAGTCATTCAATATTATTTTCTATTTTGACATTTTTTGCGAGCAAGTCAGCCTGCTCGGTAAATTTCTTTATATACTTCAAATATGGCAAATTTTTTATTAATTTATTTAAGTCCCCAGCTAATAAGATTCCTAAAGAAGTGTAATATAACAATGAACTGTTGTTTGTTAAACCAAATGAACATGCATTTATTGGGATTATGTGGGCTCCATTCACACCTAATAGTATATGGATTTCCCTATTATTCTTATTTCTCAGGTGTTTATCAGCTAAAGGTATTTTATGTTCTTCAAATGCTTTTACAATTTGAGGGGAAGGTATATTCACTTTGGTTTGTATTGAAGGGACAACGGCTGCAACAATACTGTTATTTTTATTATTTATTTTTATATCAACTTCTATAATAGAAGTTTTGTAATATTTGCTTTCATTGAAACCCTTTACATTAAGCATTATTTCAGACTGTACAACTTTATATTTAATTTTTTGTGCTACTGTTTGTGATATAAAATTTATTTCAGACCCAGAATCGTATAAAACCCGCAAGTCTTGGTTGTTATTGTTTTTATTTATACAAGTTGTGGTGAAGGTAGGAAGAGTTATGTTTTGAGTGCTGGTTACATTTAAGGAACTTAATAACAAACAATTTGCTACTTGCTCTGAAGATGGGTTATCTACAGGTGTAACATTTAGTTCAACAACATTGGTTGATGTTTCTGCTTGTGCATTATTTTTATTTTTATTGTTTTTTGGTTTTTGAGTTGAATTAGGTCCACTTTGTTTTTTAATACATAAAAATGCTGAGTGCCATGAGTTACAATTTCTACATTTAGCATTAAATTTAAACCTACAGTTTTCAATTTTATGATTCAAGTACCCACATTTAATACAACCTCCCAATTCTTTGATTTTTTGCAATTTGGATTCAGGTGTTTTGAAAGTTGGGCAACTATACAATTTATGGTCCATACAATCTGATGTTTGCAATGTTTGACAAATGGAACAACCCACCCTTTTTGTTGTTTCAGTATTTGTTTTTTGTTTTTGATTCACATCAATATTAGTAGCTAAAGCTACTGTTTTTTTCTCAACTTGTGATGTTGTTTTATTAGTGTATGTATTTGCATTTGTTTTTGTATTTACTACCCCACTCTTCCCAATTCTATTATGAACTTCAAATGCATTATTTAAAATTTCATCTAAATTTGGATATGTATTATTTGTAATGTTTATATATTGGGTTTGATATATTTCAGGCAAACTATTCCACAAAAAATATTGGCAAATCACTTTACTATTTATTTTTAAGCTATCTACTTGACTTTCTATCAATTTGGCATCACTGATCCAAGTATAAAAATCATTGGTTAATTTTAATTTTAAAAGTTTTTCAATAACTGAATATTGTTGTAAAGTTTTATTACTGAAGGCACATTTAAGCAAATTTTTCGCCATATCATAATCCATATCTGCTAAAGGGCTTTTTTGTATTAAAATTTTAGCTGGACCTTTGAGTTGTTTCATTAAACAAGAATGTCTAGCAAATTTATTGTATTTCTCTCTATCCATTATTTCTTCAAAGTTTTTTATGAACCTATCAAAGTCTTCAGGTTTTCCATCAAATTCAGGAAGCTGAAGTTCGGGTCTTTTTAAACCAGAAAAACCAGTTTCAATATGAGCATTATTTGAGGAAATATTTTGCATAGGGGTTATTTTATTTTCAAGTTCACTTATCAAAGATGAAATGCCAAAGGCGTAAAATTCATTTTTTTCACAAATTTTATCTGCGCTTTCAAATGTGAATTCCTCACAGTCAGCAAATTTATTTATTATATCATTATCTAACTCTGTAATTTCAACTAGGTTTGTTTTTAATCTATCTATTAAACCCTTTATTTCATCATGTGTATATAAAGTTATACTAGCTAGAATTTTATTAATTAATTTGGTAATAATGGACCTCTTGGTTCCTCGTCTTTTAACGAGAGTCAAAACTTGTTGAAATAATGAGGTTGGGCTTGCCCCATCACTAATCATTTCTTCAACAATTTTTAACTCTACATTTGGGTCCACTACATCCATATTAAAAATAACCTATCTAAAATGTTTTAATATTGTAAATAAATTTTTTTTCAGTCTCGATAGGCCTGTGGCTTCAACTTATATATTTATTTTTCTATAAGTTTAATATTAATAATGATAGTCAATAACTTTACATGGTATATAGTACATAAGTTATGTACTGTATATTTTTTTTTGTTATAATATGTTTTCAGTCTCTATAGGCCTATGTGGCTTCAACTCAAAATTTTTTTTTTTTTTTTAATAAATATACTACATATATACTGTAGTATATTTTATTTATTATTTTTTTTTTTTTTATGATTCCTATTTTATTTATTATTAATACCAATGTTTATAGTTTTAACACAGTATTAATAGGCCCTATATATTTTTCTAAGACCATATACCAGACAGAAGGAACTCAGCAATTACTTGGCGTGAAAGGACCATCCTGTCCACTGCGCCATAACAGAAAATTTATTCATGAAAAATTAATGAAGAAAATAATTAGAGAAGGGGGAGTCAAAGAAGTTTTAGTTTTAAAATTTACTATATAAAATTTTAAATGTATAAATATTTACATTGAATTTAAGGGAGATATTTTTAATTAAAATTATTGAATTTAAGGGAGATATTTTTATATAAGGTGAAATAGAACTCTTCTCTAACTTGCTGATTTCCTTCTTTCTGTTGACCAAATTGCTTCCTATTATTGCCAAATCCTGAGCCAATAAGTTTTATAGACTCTTCTGTGTATTATTATTATTGTGTGTGTGTGTATTATTATTATTATTATTATTATTATTATTACTTTTATTATTATTATTATTATTAAAAATGAAATTCAAATTTATTCATTTATTCACTCTATAGTTATAGTTTAAAGCAAATTGGTTAATATTTAATAATTAGATCCCCTTTCACCCTCTAATTCATTTATACAAATGAATGTGAGACCAAGATTGGATTAGTCAGCATACAAAACCCAAGTCTTTAAAAAATGATCTCACCTTTGTTGGAAGTTTCCAAGTAGGAAACTGAATTGCACCTTCTGTCCAATATATGGTAGAAAAATGATAAATAAGGCCCTCTTCTAGGCTGGCCTGTTGTATAATACTACTTGGCCTTCTTCACTGTATGGAGTAGTATGTCTTAGGCCAGATTTTCTTTTTGTATATTCTCATAAAAAAAAATAAAAAAATATTATAGTTTTTTGTAGGTATTATTATTTTTATTATCAGTGGCCACTGAATTAGTTGTTGATTCTCAAATAAAAATTTTTATTTGCCTAAATAGGCAGAGCAAAGAACACAGTCTTGCTCCAGTAGATATTATATAGGGTCTGGCACTCTGCCAATCCTAATTTTTATTCCACTCAAAATCTTGCATCACAATTTGCAGAGCTAAGCATGATTCGGGCTTTCGCTTGAAGATTCATTTATATGTAAACAAACCATCAAGTGAAATGGGATCAAAAATAAATTTTTTAATTTGTTCACTAAAAATTTCTTTATCATTATCTCTCTATAATACCTTCTTAATAAGTAAATAAATAAATTTTTATTTATTTTAAATTTTTTTTTTTTTTTATTAAAAAAAATCTTCAACTTCCAGTGGCCATAATAATAAAAAAAAAAAAAAAAAAAAAATAAAATAAAAAATAAATATATAAATATATAAAATAAACATATATATTATATAAGGTATATCATACATTATATAATATATATTTTTGACAAGGTGGGAATCGTAATCTGATCAGTCGGCCCTTTTTTTATAGTGTAATTTCCGGATTGAAAGCGTCACGCCATCTCGTGGGGAGATGGTAAGCTCTCGTTCGTCATAGAGCGTTATTTTTTAACCGAACTGCGAATGACTCGTCCACGCGAAGCCAGATTTTATGTTTGGAGTTACTCTTCCCGCCAGCGTAACGACCACCATATCATTATACAATATCGATATAATATATCAGATATCATTTAATATCGATACGATAGTTTACCTTGTATAACATTATATTAA
>JABUQX010145709.1:5000-10000 GCA_015478945.1 Trachelipus rathkii
GTTTGAACGATATACGTTTATTAAAAAAGACCTAACTAGCTTTTTGGATGTTTTAAGGAGGTGGCATTTACATGGTTGGAGCGTTAAATATCTTTTGTAAACACATGCAATTATTTTAATGTTCTCAAGGTACGTTAAAGGTAATATATATATCTATATATATATATATATATATATATATATATATATATATATATATATATATATAGTTATATATATATATATATATATATATATATATATATTATTATTTATATATAAAAATATATATATATATATATATATATATATATATATATATATATATATATATATATATATATATATATATATATATATATATATATATATGTCTATATTTTTATTCACATTTGTGTCTAGTGTGCATGTAGCTTAGCTATGAATGTAATATGGTGTGATAGCTAGTTTTATGAATCCAAATATGCGGAAGCCTCCCATGTAATAAATGGAAGTCTTTTGCATATTTCATGCTGCGGCGTCGCAAGGGAATCTATGTGCAAATTTCCCTAGGATTCATAAAACTTAGCATAGAGTGGGTATAGCGCTACCTTACCATCCCTACTTGTGGCTACATATTTGCATGTATTAGAATAGCAACTGCTATTCTATCATATGTATAATGTGTGGCTAAATACATACAAGTACATACTAGTGAGTTGTATTCCAAATGATGTCTTGAACATCATTTGAGGTGCAAACACTAGTATGGAAATCTTCAATGTCGTAGTATCTGATATGACAATGAATATTTACAAATATTCATTGTTATATTCCAGGTAGTACTATTGTGGCATTTCTCACATGCCTCACATAATATGGTTGGCAATTTTCTGAGGACACAGTGCTCAGAAGAATGTGAATCATATCATTGTGAATCACTGTACCATAATATGCTGTATTCTCATGAATATTAACTTATTCATGGGAATGCTCATATTATGGGCACCATTAAAATGTACCATAATGTGCTGTATTCTCATGAATATTAATTTATTCATGAGAGTGCTCACATATTATGGGCATCACTAAAATGCACCACCTTTTAAATATTCATGCCAAGCTTATCATTATTATTTCATTACAGCTTGGGTTTCGGTGGTACTTTTCATTTGTATCTTCAAGTACCAATTTTGTTGTCTCGAATAAATTTATTTTTTGGAAGTGGCTTCTTTCACCTACAACTACTCTCATTGATGACAAAAGAAATTCCTTGTGTTAATAATTGCAACTGCCAATCAAGCAATTACATTTTGGTGACCCTGGAGTGGCACAACGAACACCAGCAACCAGTAAGCCCATCTGCTCTCCAAGTTGTTCGCCGTGGTAAGACATCTCGTGATGGTTGACACTCGCCCAAAGTGCTTCTTCCTGAAGAGTTTGTTTTACCACAATCGTTCAACGAGCGTTACATCAATCATCGACCAACAAGCAAACTGGTCAGCCGACCAGCCATTCGATCAACCAAACAACCATCAAATCAAGTTTCTTCTACTGGGCGCTACTCTGTTCGGTCATCCTGTGCCGCCTGTACTGTGCTTCTCACTGCAGGTGCGGACCAACTGCACGTAAGAGTACAGAGTGGTCGAAGCCTTCTCAGTGACCTTAATGTGTGCACACCACGCTCTCACCTGACAGCTACTCGCTCTACAACCGACGTCTCCTTCCAGGTCCGGAGAGCGGAGTGTGCTCGCGGCAATATAAAATAACAATTATTCAATATAGCTGTATCGTCTGGGGCAGGAGGCTGCTAGCCCCACTGACGACTCCTAAGCAGCCTCCGGGAAGAAACGCCACTTTATCGTGACAACGCTCACTCTCTTCAACATCTCATATTCTTCAATTGAAGGTGGTTATTCAAGACCAGAACATAACCCCTTCAATATATATATATATATATATATATATATATATATATATATATATATATATATATATATATTTTTTCTTTAATTGTAAATATTATAAATATTTATTATATTATAAAATACGTATACATATTATTTTCAGAATACATATGCAAATTATTATTATATATTATTATTATATATATATACATATATATACATATATTATTATTATTATATATATTATTATTTTATGCATACAAATGTATACTTATTTCTGTACACATTCATATTATATATTATAAACAGTTCACAAATAATATTATTGATAGTATTATTATATTATTATATATATATATATATATATATATATATATATATATTATTATTATATATACATTATATATATATATATATTATTATTATTATTATTATTATATATATAGTTATATTATTATTATTATATTATTATTATTATATCTTTATGATATATACATATTATATATATATCTATATATATACATATATATATATTATTATTATATTATATATATATATATATATATATATTATTATTATATATATTATTATTACATATTATTATTATTATATATTATTATATATTTATATATTATATTATTATATATATATATTATATATTATTATTATTATATATATATATATATTATTATTATATATTATATATTATGTATTATTATATTTAATTATATATATATATATTATTATTATTATTATTATTACATATTATTATTATATATATATATATATATATATATATATATATATATATATATGGATATTATTATATGTATTATTATTATTATATTATATTATTATTATTATTATTATTATTATATTATTATTATTATTATTATTATATATATATATTATTATTATTATTATATATACACCTGGTTATTATATGTATATTATTACATATTAATATTATATATTATATACATTATTACATATATATTATTATTATATTATATTATATTATATTATTATTATTATTACATATTATTATTATTATTTATATAAAATATATATTGTTATTATTATTATATATATATATATATATATATATATATATATATATATATATATATATATATATATATATATATAATATATTATATTATATATATATGTGTGTGTATATATATTATAAAGATATATATATATATATATATATATATATATATATATATATATTATATATATATATATATATATTTATATATATATATATATATATATATATATATATATATATTTATATACATATATATATATATATATATATAGTTATATATATATATATATATATATATATATATATATATATATATATATATATATATATATATATATATATATATATGACCAAAAAAAATAGGTGTAAGTAATGCAGTAATTATACAGAGGTTAATTTTATTCGTTTTGCTACAGTGAAACAACAGAAATTTCAATTCCCCTCGTTGACCTTCCTTTGGATGCTCTTTTTCGATTAATATGCTCTATTATTATTGTATATTTTCATCAGAGGTTATTGTTAAAGCTGGTACCTTGACAGACCTCTAAGCCGCTAAGGAAGCAAATTTTGTTAATACCCATTTAACAAATGCATTTTAAAACTATAACAACTAAACCGTATGGAGTTTTACATGATCTACAATTTCCGCGATTAATATTACATACACAAAGAATGATAAAACTTCCTTATCAAGAATTTAATATTGACAAAAGATAAAAAATGAATATCACACGATAACGAACACGGATGTCGTTTATGTTTAAAAATAAGGAAAAACTGTAGCAAAATAAAAACAACGGGACTCGATAATGATTATGAAAAATTGATTTCCAAAAAATATTTCACCTAGAGAGCTTCCTAAAGTTACCCTCTATGGTCAAACTCTATTAATTAAAAAGTTAGAATCCTATGCAATATTACGATGCTGTTGTTAAAATCGTATAACCTGAACTATTGAAGACAAAAAGAGAGTAATAGTTTTTACTATTTCTATCAGTGGATAAGATATTATGCGCTGAGACCCCCAAAGGAAGTTTTGCAATGGGCTGCTTGGATCCATTTGCAAATACGGGAAATGGTGCCATTGATGACTTATGCACTCAGCTGACCTAATAATTACTCAAAATGGTCGACCTATTAGAGCTATTTTCAACGACATGCTAGGTAATCGTTTTCAATTTATAATCAGATTTAAGGATATAAGAATTGTTATAGCATTAAATGGAAATATTCTCCCAAATTTTTTAGGAATCTTCTCAAAGAAAGACAAAAACTTAAAATAAATAAAATGGATTGAACACTTTATTGGTAAAGAAATATAGTTTACTTAAAATATTTACCTGTTTCCTACATTATATATATATATATATATATATATATATATATATATATATATATATATATATATATATATATATATATATATATATATATATATATATATAACCTATATATATATATATATAGAAGAAGAAAGAAGAGAGAGAGAGAGAGAGAAAATCGGACTAGAGAATACGAAAAGAAATTTTTATTAATAAAAGCTCCCCTTCAACTCTTTAAAGGCAATTATGCTTTCATTTAAATAATGAATGAATTATATCCCTATAAAAAGTTTCAGAACACATTTCTAATAATTAATAACTTAAATAATGAACTTAGAATGTAATTACAAGTTTAATTTATCAGAATTGGGTTATATATATATATATATATATATATATATATATATATATATATATATATATATATATATATATATATATATATATATATATATATATATATATATATATATATATATATATATATATATAAATATATATATATATATATATATATATATATATATATATATATATATATATATATATAAATATATATATATAATATATATATATATATATATATATATATATATATATATATATATATATATATATATATATATATATATATATATATATATATATATAGATGTATCTGTTTAGATTTGGATCTATATATCTCTATATCATATACCATATATCATATCATCTCCATAACCGCCCTTTCTGCCACCACACATTACCTCAATTGGT
>JABUQX010145710.1:0-10399 GCA_015478945.1 Trachelipus rathkii
ATCTAATGCACCTAAAAGTAACTGATTGATATGCTCGGAAGTCAATCTATTCCTTTCATTTGAGCAAACATTGTTTAATAATGATACTGCTCGTTCTGACGAGACTGACGTCGCATTTACAGTAAGATATTTCATTGATAACATAAACATAGCAGGGAAAGTATTTTTACTATCATTAAAAAATTTTATTATGCCGCATTATCCACTTGATAACTGAATAACTGAATAGTGATTAGTGAATATTCAGAAGACAATTTGACTATGTGGTTTGTGCCATGTCGATATTTTTGGTTCCCGAAAAGAGGAAAAATCTGAAACCCCAATTTTTCGGTTTATTTTATACACGACATTGAGGGACGAACGAAGAACGAAATATGGGGAAAAAGAGTTTCATCACTTCAGGGTGTCGGGAGAGGGATAAAGATTTTTTTTTTCCTGCCTTTAAAAAATTTTTTTTTGAAAAGAATATCGGCTTTCGATATTAAGAAAAAATATCGAAATATCGATATATCGCCTAAAAAAGTATCGCCCAAAAATATCGATATATCGAGCTAAAATATCGATATTTCGATATATCTATATTTTTTATCCATCCCTAATATATATATTTATATATATATATATATATATATATATATATATATATATATATATATATATATATATATATATATATATATATATATATATATATATATATATATATATATATATATATATATATATATATATATATATATATATATATGTATATATATATATTTATATAAAAATAGAGAAAAATATATATACTATATATATATATATATATATATATATATATATATATATATATATATATATATAATATATATATATATATATATATATACATATGTGTGTGTGTTTTTGTGTGTGTGTGTGTGTTGTGTTTATTGTTCATAAAAAATAGAGAAGAATTTAGATACTAAAAAGATTAACAATTGTAAATGGTTTTACGAACCAGGACACTGAAACTGAACCAAATATAGAAAATCAGGTTCACTCGTTTTACTATTTTTTCTTGTTTGTGAATTGGATACTATTCGCCAATAAATTTCATCAGAATTTATATCGTACCCATCCAGTGATTTTGACAAAACTTTTCTGTCACCGATGAAAATCTCCATCTGTAAAATACAATCTCGATTTGAAAAATTCTTGATATTACTAAAATTATATTCTAATATTATTATAATTCTTGATGGTACTAATATTACTAAACTTCTTGATAATATTCAAATTTTAATCTACTATTACTAAAATTTATGACGTTAGTAATATTCCATGTATATTTTAATATTATTATGTAAAGTTATAAATATATTATTACATAAAGTTATATTTGAATATTATTATATAAAACTAAATTCTCACTAAAATTCTTGATATTAGTCAAATCCTATTTCATATCACTAAAATTCTTAATATTACTCAAATTCTATTGTAATATTAATAGAATTTTTGACGCTGCTACATTTTATTTTAATTTTGCTTAAATTTTTGGTATTAGTAAAATTATTGATATTACTCAAATTCTTGAAATTACTCAAATTCTATTCTAATAGTACTAAAAATCTTGGCATTACGCAAATTATATTTTAATATTACTCAAATTCTTGATATTACATAAATTTTATTCTATTATTACTAAAATTCTTGATATTACTCGAATTCTATTATAATATTGCAAAAACTCTTGACTCTGCTAAATCTTCTAATTTAATATTAATAAAATTCTTGATATTACTCAAATACTTTTCTAATATTACTAAGATTCTTTTGATACTACGAAAATTTTATTATAATATTACTAAAATTCTTAACATTACTAAAATTGTATTGTAATTTTACTAAAAATTTTGATATTACTAAAATTTCATTCTAATATTACTAAAATTCTGTTCTAATACTACTAATATATTTGATATTACTAAAATTCTATACGTATTTTTGTATTGCTAAAATTATATTCTTTATATTACTAAAATTCTTGATATTGCTTAAATCCTTTTTAGCGTTAATTAAATTCTTGAAATTACTCAAATTCTATTCTAATATTACTAAAATTTTTGACGTTACTGAAATTCTATTTAATTATTACTAAAATTCTGATGTCACGTAAATTATATTCTAACATTACTAAGACTTAAAATTCTATAATAGCATTACTAAAATTTTTGATGTTACTAAAGTACTATATATATTTTAATATTACTAATATTCAATTCTCTAATATTACTGGTTTTTCATATTACTCAAATTTATTCTAATATTACTAAAATTCTTTAGATTACTCAAACTCTATTCTAGTATTATTAAATTTCTTAATTTTATTATTGAAATTTATTCTAATATAACTAAAATTCTTAATATTACTCAAATTCTATCCTAATATTACTAAATTTCTTAATAATATTACTCAAATTTCTTATTATAATATTACTCCTATTCTATTCCTATATACTAAAATTCTATTTAAAAAAAATATCAGCGGCACCTTATCAGAGTTCATGCTTAATCGAACTTTATTCCATTGATGTGCTTTGATGTAGTCTACGTGTTTAACGCCTTCCTCATTTTCCATTTTGCAATCATAACTGTTTTCTCTGCATTTCTCGATTGTGATCATCGTGCCTTGAATGTTGATCTGAGATAATAATAATAATAATAATATTAATAATATGTAATAATAATAATAATAATAGCTAATAATAATAATAAATATCAATAATGATAATAATAATAATAATAATAATGATAATAATAATAAAAAGTAGTTGTTAATAATAATAATATTAATAATATTAATAATAATAAATAATAATAATAATAATAATAATAATAATAATAATAATAATAATAATAATAATAATAATAATAATAATAATAATAATAATAATAATAATAAAAATAATAATAATAATAATAAAATAAGTTACGTTCTTGCGGTGTAATAATAATAATAATAATAATAATAATAATAATAATAATAATAATAAATAATAATAAGCATAATAATAATAATAAATTATAAGTTACGTTCTTGCGGACAAAAAAGGACTCAAAATTTGATTAATTAATAATGAAAGTTATAACGATTTTGGACATTATGATGCCTAGTGACGTCATCAGAACAATGACGTCACATCATAAATAATCACCCTAGTGACGTCACATCATGAATAATCACCCGTTTGACGTCACATCATGAATAATTACCCTAGTGACGTCACATCATGAATAATCACCCTAGTGACGTCATTAGAGCAATGACTTCACGTCTTGAATAAAGACTCGTAATCAGAAAATGATAATAAATTTCTTGTAATTTCCAAGAGCAGCGCAAGGTCTGTATTCTGTGCAAAATATAGGCATTAGTTAAGTGTACTATCAACCACAAGTGTTTACTAGTCTTCATATACATATAGTGTTTACAGATTTTTATACTCTCTGTTCTCATTATAATCTATAACTAGTGTTTTATAGCATCATATAACAAAACATAAAAGCAAATGTTTACAGATCTTATGCAATGTATAGTGAACACAGCTACTATATCTAACATAGTCATTTATACTGTATTATATCAGTTTCAAGACTAACATTATATATAAGTTAAGCCCTATGCAAGCAGTGTTACAGATACTATGCCACAACAGTGTTCTCGCAATAACTCATATGTGATTTTATAGACCTGTAATAAGTGTACCTAAGCCTATGTGTGTAGTGTTACAGGCATTTGTCTTTACTTTCAGTGTTTTGATACCACCTATGCAGTATGCAGTCCTGGACAAACTATCTTTCATGTCAGTATAAAGAACATATGTATTTTAAAATGTTTACTCTGTAATCATAACATAGTGTTTTACAAGGCACACTATGTCATAACATAGTGTTTTACAAGGCACACTATGTCATAACATAGTGTTATTATAAGAACTTATAAATTCATAATTTCGAAAAGTGCCGAGGAACGCAACTAATGCAGGAATTGCTCATATTTCCTCATATTTGCTACAGTAGATTTAGCGATTTTTTCTTTACACCTTGCTGGTGCTTCTTCAATTTCAGCCTTTAGGGGCTGCTAGAGATTGGGAATCACTCTATAGTCTAATAATAATAATAATAATAATGAATAATAATATAATAATATTAACATGTGTATTTAGAGTGATAATTTTTAGCAGGAATAAAAATAATAACAATATATCAATAATAATAATAATAATAATAATAATAATAATAATAATAATAATAATAATAATAATAATAATAATAATAATAATAATAATAATAATAATAATAGAGATAATGTTATAATATAATTAGTGCTAATAGTAGTGATAATGATAATAGAGATAATGTTATTACTTAGTGTTAGTTTCAATGTTATTTATAATAGTGCTAATGAAGGTATTATTGTTAATAAAAATTATTGTTAATATTTTTTGTTTTGATAATAGTGTAAGTGATGGTAATGTTGTTAATGATGGTAGTGTTACATATATATATATATATATATATATATATATATATATATATATATATATATATATATATATATATATATATATATATATATATCTTTCTTTCTTTCTTTGCTGCTCATATATATATATATATATGTAATGTTTGTTTTTATGTATTTATATTTAGATATTTATTTAGCGCAGGTAGCTCAAGTGGTAGAGCACTCGCCAAACAAGGCAGAGTCCGGGTTTCCCCAGCTGGTCGGGTGGAGAATGAGCTATTCTACTCTGTATGGGCATAGCTTCGTCAAGCGGTTGATTAGTGAAATTTTATACTTGATTAAGGCTCTGCCTGCGAGCAATTGTGTTTAACTGTATATAAAAAAAATAATAATTAATATACGAACATATTATTTCAAGTAATCCAAGTAGAATGACAAAAGAGTTGGCGAGAGATTGGTGTGATGATACAAAAGTAATATAAATTTCTCAAGTGAACTTTTGTCCTACGCAAGTTTTATTAAATATAATTCTTTCCAGGGTATGGTGAAGGGTTGAAATAGGTATATAGTTAAAAGATTTAAGAAAATTTAAGACAATTCTTTTCTTGAAAAATGTGCTATTGAGTTACCGGAGAAAAAACATAATCAATTTAATTTTAATTATATGATTTTATTAATATATTTAATTCATGGCATTTTAAAAGTAGGATTTATTGGTTGCTTTTCTTATTTTGGTGACAATGAATGGTTAAAAATTGAATTCTGTGTTAACATATAGAGAACGTTGGTGTTGAAAACGTTTAGAAAAAAATAAACTTTTCTCTTAGTTTTTTATTAACCAATCAACTACGTAATTATAATCTTGAAAATAATTAAATTCTTCGAAATATAACTAAACAATTATTATATTATCAAGTGACTTTAAAAGAATATTATATAAAGTATTTAGTAATCATACCTTATAAAAAGCAGAAATCAGAATGCTTTGCTTAGACCTTAAATGACTATAGAGCATCATAAAAGTCGAACTTGCAATTTTTCGTCAGTCATCGGATAAATAGCGAAACTGGACATGTTTTTCTAGTTTTCTTTGTCTGTGGATATCCTTTGTTCCACCAAGCTGATATTTTTCCACAAATCTTTGAAATGCTGAATATATATACATATATATATATATATATATATATATATATATATATATATATATATATATATATATATATATATATATATATATATATATATATATATATATATATATATATATAAATATATATATATACTTAACATATATATATATATATCTAAATATATATATATATATATATATATATATATATGTATATATATATATATAATAACATATATATATATATATATATATATATATATATATATATATATAATAACATATATATATATATATACTATATATACTATATATATATATCATCAGATATTAAAATCTTATTTTATTATTATTATTAGTGTGTGTGTATTATTATTATTATTATATTATTTATTATTATTATTATTATTATTATTATTATTGTGTTATTATTATTAATAATTACTATTATTATTATTATTATTATTAATTATTATTATTAATATTTTTTTTTTCGAACAGAAATCTCGCAAACAAAGTAAATATATATATATATATATATATATATTAATAATATATATATATATAACATATATATATATATATATATATAATATATATATATATATATATATATATATATATATATATATATATATTTATATATATATATATATATATATATATATATTTATATATATATATATATATATATATACATAACTATATATATATATATATATATATATATATATATATATATATATATATATATATATATATATATATGCTCTCTCTTTGTATATATATATATATCTTTATAGCATATATATATATATATACATATATATACATATATATATATATATATATATACTATACTCATATATATATATATATATATAAATAATATTATATATATATGTTCAAATTGAATAAATAAAATAAAAATAAATTAAATTGGTCTTAATTGGCGTTCCTTTTTGGGATTGACATTCCTTATAACCGAGGTCCTCGATGAAACATTTCGTCATGCCGAGCTCCTGTGGGATTAACCTTTGCAGCTTTAAACACATTTGAACAAAATGTTTAACAAGACGGTTTTTGTTTTATTGGCATAGATTTTCTTCACGCTTGTCATTGCATCCCCCCCTCTACTGGTATTTCGACACTTTATAATTTGAAAACTACCCGACCTAGACTAAAAATAATAGTTTTCTTATTTTTTAAAACATTAAATAAATTACAAATCGTTAAATTATTAAAAATTAAATTATAAATTCCTTAGTCTACGTGTTTTAACGCCTTACTCATTTTCAATTTTTACAATCAAAACCGTTTTTCTACATTTTCTCGATTGTGATGTGTTCTTTGAATATTGATCCTGAATAATAATAGTAATGTAATAATGTGGCAATGAATAATAATAATAATAATAATAATAATAATAATAATATGTATATAATAATAGCAATAATAATAATAATAATAATATTAATAATAATAATCATCAAAGTAAAGGATCTATCGATCAATGACCTCGGTTTTATATAAATTATGAGTTATGAAGTCTCAATTATATTTTGTGAGACAAAATCAATTTTGAAATACAATACATATTTTGCTAATCATTTTGTCTAAGGGAGTTCGGCAATCCCTTTCACCCCCTTAAACCACAGTGTGGTAAAATAAAAAAATAAAAATCTTTAACGTGTAAAGCCTACTTAAGAATGCATCTTGCAGCTGTGAAATCATTTGACATCAAAAGTATAAAAATTTGCGAATTAGGTGATTGAAGTAAATATTAAGAAGGTCCGTATTCTGCAAAAATGAATTAACTTCAAAATATTTGACGTAAGATTTCATACTATATATATATATATATATATATATATATATATATATATATATATATATATATATATATATATATATATATATATATATATCATATATATATATATATATATATATATATATATATGTATACTATATATATAACTCATATATATATATATATATATATGTATATATATATATATATATATACTCTATATATATATATATATCTTTCTATATATATATATATACTCTATATATATATATATATATATATATATATATATATATATATATATATATAATATATATATATACATATATCTATATATATATATATATATATATATATCTATATATATATATATATATATATATATATATATATATATATATATATATATTATGTATGTAAATGTATGGATCGTATGGGTACATGTGGAATGTCAGAGGAATAAATGTTTAGGAGGAGAGAGGTGATTGATGTATTTAGAAAGGGCAAATTTGATTTGCTCGCTGTGACTGAAACAAAGATGAAAGGAAAAGGTGAAATTAAGTTTTGTGATGTGAAATGTGTGCGTGCTAGTTATTGGAAGAGGGTAGAGAGAAGGAGTTGCAATTTGATGAGTGACCTGTTACAGATATAGGTAGACTTGTGTGTGTGAGTCTAAATTCTAATAGTTATTTAAGTTTGAAAAGGTCCAAATTTGTATGTGTGTTTGTGACGTATGGTCCATCTGAGAGAAACGTTGAAGAGAGTACGATTTTTTTAGGATCTCGTTGAGTGATGTTCTGGATGGTGAGTAGGAGCTTCAGATTGATAGTGTTGGAGGACCTGAATGGTTGGATAGGGGATCAAAAAAGGGATGGTATAACTGGTTTGGGGTGTCGGGAGAAAATGAGGATGGTAGGAAGGTGATTGATTTCTGTAGAGAGAGATATGTGTGTAAGTAATACTCTCTTTAAACAGTATTCATAATTATACTAGAGTTGGTGTAGGTAGAGATGGTATCAGTGAAAAATTACTAGTTAGTTTGTGTTGGTAAAGGAGATGTTGAAGTATGTTTTGGATGTTAAATCAGTGAGAGTTAAGATGATTATCTCGGATCATTATTTTGTTCTATGTAAAATTAAGTTAGTGGGGGCTTGGATGGAGAGGAAGGTGATACGAAAGGAAGTAGAGGTAAAATTAATTTGAGAAGTTGGTAGAATAGAGAGCGGATAAATATGTAGGCTCGCTGATAAATCAGTTCAGATGTGAACAGTTGATACTGAATAAATCTGGGGGCAAATGAAGGAAGCAGTGTAGTGCAAAGAAGATATTATTGGATGTGCTAAAATAGGAAGTAAGATAATAACAGCGAATGGTGGAATGAAGAGGTAAAGCGGTTAAAGGTAAAAAAGAAGCGTGGTTGAATGCACTAAAAGCCAATGATGAGTTTCAAAAGAAGATGCTGGAATTATAAGGAGGAAAAAAATACTAAAAGGTGTATACGTAGGAGAAAACAAAAGGTAAATGAACGGTTTGGAAGGAGGATGAATGAGGATATACAAGGGAGAAGCTCTTCTGGAAGGAAGCATGAAAGGTTAAGAATGAGAATAGGGAATCTGCTTAGAATAGTGAATAGGGATGGTGTTTTTGTAAAATGGTCTTCAGAGGGAGTGTGGAAGAACACTTCGAAAATCTGTACAATATTAACAGTAATGATGAGGTGTTTGTGAATGTGTGGGTTTGATAGTGCAAGAAGGAATAGGTATTTTGGGGATGAGGTTATTAATAAGGAGGAGGTAATGGGTGGTAGGGTGAAAAAGTTGGAAAGAATGGTAAATCTGCAGTCATAGATGAAATTACTAGTGAAATGATAAAGAAGGAGAGATGGTGATTGATTGGATTTGGGTGTGTAATAAAGCCATTTTATGGAGGTATAGTTTCAGGGATTGGAGGAAGCAGTATGTTTACCGTAAGCAAAGAATTAAGGAGAAAAAGAACTATAAATTATGAGGAATAAGTTTATTGGTATTAACAAGGAAGAGGTATATATGCTGTTGATATTTTGGTCAGAAAGAGTGCGTCAGTATTAAATTTGATTGGTGAAGAACAAAGTTGCGTTTAAGACAAAGAGGATGTGTGGATCAAATCTTTACAATAAACAAATGATTGAAAAATGAGGAGAGAAGAAGAATAAATTATATTTAGGTTTTATGGATTTGTAAGCGTATGATAGAGTTAATAGGGAAGCTTTATAGCGAATTAGTGATATATGGTGTTGGTGGTAGGCTTCTGGATGGATCAAAAGTATGTATGACGTGAGTGAAGCGTGTGTAAGAATAAATGGTGTCAATGGTGGTTGGTTAGGATTAATAACGGAGTGAGACAGAGGTTGTGTTATGTCTCCTTGGATTTATTCAATGTGTATATGGATAGGGTTATGAAAGGAATTCGAAGTGGGGATGGCAGGAAATGGTCTTTGTAAGAATGATGGAGAATGGAGAGGAGTGGAGAGTGCCCTACCTATTGTATGCGGATGAGTTTGGTTCTGTGTGCGAGTCTGAAGAGAGTTTAAGTGGATTGGTGGAGAGATTTGGCAGGGTATGTGAAAGGAGGGGTTTGAAAGTAAAACGTAGATAAGAGTAAGGTTATGGTTGTGAGTGAGGACAGTCCTCAGTGTGAAGTTATGTTAGATGATGAGCAGCTGGAGCAGTCTCAGTTTAAATATTTAGGGTATGTATTGGATGAGAAGGGAACGGATGATGCTGCTAGTGAGGAAAATTATTGAATGGCAGGAAGGTGACTGGTGCAATTAAATCCCGTTGGTGAATGTAAAGGGACTTAGTCTTGAGTGCGCTAGGGGCTTACATGAGGGTATGTTGTTTACCTGTGCTTATTGTATAATGGTAGTGAGACTATGGTCTGGAATAAGAAGTATAGATCTAAAGTTCAATGTGTTCAGATGGACAAT
>JABUQX010145711.1:0-2500 GCA_015478945.1 Trachelipus rathkii
TATTCGTTCAGTTTCATAGATGGGTGTTAACAGTTCATTTATCGTAAACGCTTTTAATGCGTAGCTTCAATATATATATATATATATATATATATATATATATATATATTGAAGGTTCATGTACAGGACCCACCACGGTCACAAGGAAGCAGCCACACTTGGATGAATATTCAATAACGCTTTACTTAAGGTGGCATATATATATATATATATATATATATATATATATATATATATATATATATATATATATATATATATATATATATATATATATATATATATATATATATATACTTTATAACATATATATATATATATATATATATATATATACAGTATATATATATATACAGTATATATATATATATATATATATATATATATATATATATATATATATATATATATATATATATATATATATATATATATATATATATATATATATATATATATATATATATATATATATATATATATATATATATATATATATATATACTATATATATATATATACCTATATTCACCATTCCCTCTAGTAGTCTGGTCTGGTAGATCCCAAAGGAATCTGTCAGGTGCCGCCTCTACAGAACACTCTCCAGGCATTTCTGTCATTGTATGTTCTTCCCTCCTCGTCCCTTCCCTTCAATCGTCGTTCTTCTTGCTCCCATGGCCTCGCCCACATCATCCATCCATCTTCTCGGTCTGCCCATCAGTTTTCGTTCTGCAGGTCTTCACTTCATCATTCTTCTCGGCCCCTTCCCTACACCCAATATGCCGCCTCTAATCTTCTCATCTGCACCATAGTCAGTGCCCAACATTCGAAGCCATATGTCAACAGATTTCTCAGCATTGACCTATATATTATCATTTTACTTTCTGTTGGAATTGATTTTTCCCTCAGTATCGGGTATAGGGCTCCCACGTTTTTTGCAAACTTCTTCATTCTCTCATTTAGCTCTTCCTCCATTCCACCCCCGCCTTCCAATACCACACCCAAATACTTCAATTTATCTACCTGACTCAATTCAACTCCCTCCAACACTATATTTCTTCTCTTTCTCTGGCTCTTTTCATTACTTCCATCTTTTCAATTCATATCCATTTCTCTCATTTGAGGGTTCCACCTGTCTCCATTATATCCTGCAGGTCTAGTCCCTCTTCTGCTATTATGGCCGCATCATCCACATATAGCAGAGTATGCTCTCCATTTATTCTTCTGCATATTCTTTTCAGATTGTAGTCCATGTATATTACAAACAGCAGTGGTGATGAGACACTACCCTTTCTCACTCCCATGTTTATCTCAAACCATCTCTCTCTTCTTTGATCTGCTCTTATCATATTTGTAGACTTTCTAGACATATTTCCTTCGATCTCCTTTCTTATATATAGGGCATATTATTGCATCTCCTCTTTCCGATGGTACACTTTCTTTGACCCACATTTCATTTAACAGTTCGTGAATCAATCTTTCAACTTCCTCACCTGTCTTTTACAACTCTGCACTCAGCTCATCAGTTCCCCGGCTCTTCCCCATCTTTAGTGTGGCTGATTTGACCTCTTCTATTGTTATTTCTTCCATCTACTCTAGATCTTAGGTCTTCCTCTTGTTCCACACCTCCATCCATCTCCCCCCTTCAAAATCCTCAAAGTTCAGCAGCTCTTCGAAATATTCCTTCCATCTTTCCATCACCTTCCTCTCCTCAATCAAAACCTCACCATCCTTATTCATTATTATATGTGATTCTGGTTCTTTCCTGACTCTCATACCTCTGGCTAAGCCATATACAAGTTATCTTGTTCCCCTCACATTTTCTTTTAGTTCCGCTCCAATATCCTCCCATGTTTGCCTCCTACTCAATTTCTTTGTTTGATCTGCATTATTCTAGCTTCCACGTATATCAGTCCGTTTTCTTCAGTTCTCCTCCTCATCCCGAGACTATACTTTTTGTTTTTGTTGGTTATGGCTGTTTTTACTTCGTCATTCCGCCATGCCATTTTATTCTTCTTCCCCTTATCTACTTTCTTCATTGCCAATACTTCTCTTTCCATACTGTCCATGATATCCTTAAATATCCTCCACTTTTCTTCCACTGTTTCTCCTGTTATTATCTCCCATTCTCTCCTTTCTTTGATAGTTTTATCAAATCTTTTTCTTGTTAATCTGTCATTCAATTTTTCTGTTTAGTCTTTCTTCGTAAATATCCTCTTTCTTTTCCTTCCATTTCATCATTCCTAATGTGCTATCTCAAAATTTAATTCTCAAAGTACTATAGTAGTTTCCTTCTCATATTTGCATTTTCTGTTCAATATTTACCCCTTTAAAATTTTCCATGCTCTTCTGTATCTTTCTTTTAATACTTCTTTCTTTGCCTCCCTTCTAGTTTCCATCGCGTCCACACTCGATGACAGCCGAATCATATATTATGTTTTATATATATATATATATATATATATATATATATATATATATATATATATATATATATATA
>JABUQX010145711.1:7500-15000 GCA_015478945.1 Trachelipus rathkii
CTCATTTTCTAATATTTGCTTCAATGTAAAGATCTGATCCACACATCCTCTACTACCCTAAACGCACCTTGTTCTTCTCTCACCAATCAGTCCTTCAGTCACTCGCGCACTCTTTCTCGACCAAAATACCAACATATTTCTTCCCTATAACACTCAATAAAAACTAATTCCCTATAATTTCTACAGTGTTCCCTTTATCTCCTTTACCCTTATATAAGGGTACTATTACTGCTCTCCTTCAATCCCTCGGAAGTATACCCTCCATAAACGCTTTATTACACAACTTCAAGATCCAATCAATCAGAAACTTGCCTCCATTCTTGATCATTTCACCAGTAATTTCATCTATACATGCAGATTTACCATTCTTCAACTATCTCACTCTACCCATTTCCTCTTCTTTGCTAATAGCCTCATCCCCAAAATACCTATTCCTTCTTGCACCATCAAACCCACACACACAGTCACTATCACCTCTTCATTACTGCCAATATTATACAGATTTTCGAAGTGTTCTTCCACACCCCCTCACATCTATTTCATGAATTATGAATAACTCTTCCCTATTCATTATTCTGAGCAGGTTCTAATTCTTAACCTTCGCGCTTCCTTCCAGAAGAGCCTTATTCCCTTTGTATGTCCCCTATTCATCCTCCTTCCAAACTGTTCATTACCTTTTCTTTTCTCTTATATACGATTTTAGCATTTCTTTTTCCTCCTGATAGACTCTGTGAAGGTTTCTGTGAGTTTTGATCATTTGCTTTTAGTACAATCAACCACGCTTTTTTTTACTTTAACCGCTGTATCACCTCTTTCATTCCACCACCACTGTTCTCGTATCTCATTTCCATACTTTAGCACACCCATATACTTCTTTGCACTGCTAACAATTGCTTCCAGATTCCTTCAGTTTCTTCTTATTTCTATATTCAACTGATTTGGTTCCTAGTTGGTTTGCATACTTATCCTATTACCTTTGTGCACTAAACTTCACTCTTAATTTTACCCTTCTTTCCGTATCACCTTCCTCTCCATCCAAGTCCCCTCTAACTTAATTTTTACATAGAACAACATAATGATCCGATAATCCCATTTCTAAACACCTCAATTGATTTAACATCCAACATATAATTTCAACATCTCATTCTTCACCAACACAAATCAATCATACTTTCACTTCGAAACCATCTCTTCTTACACCAACTCTAGTATACTTAGTGGATACTCTTGTGTTTAAAGAAAGCATTGCTTACACACACAATACCTCTCTCCTCACAGAAATTCATCACCTTCCTTACCATTCTCATTTTCTCCTGACACCCCAAACCACCTGTTATACCATCCTTTTTTTGATCACATATATATATATATATATATATATATATATATATATATATATATATATATATATATATATATATATATATATATATATATATATATATATATATATATATATATATATATATATATATATATATATATATATATATATACACACTGTATATATAAAATCCATATTAATAGTCAATATTTAGGCCTAGAAGGGGTATTGGTGATACTGTATAATTTAAAACATCTTTAATATACTTAAAAAGAGGTAATTTTAAAAAAAAACAAAAAAAAACATTTTTTTTTAAAAAAAACCAAATTAAAAAAAACCGTTTTTTTCACAACCCTATATATATATCATACCTATGAAAATTAATGGATCTATTCTTAACACCTAACTGTCTTTACTGCCTTTTAAACAATAACTCTAGTAAATTAAAATTAAATTATTTTGCTTGAACAAGCTACATAATAAAAGCAAGTAGTAGTACTGGAGTAATTTACTCACCTCCTAATTCAACCGATATAGATTCTGTGAGCAAAACCTGAGGCATTGTAGAGGTAAAGTACACCTGATAAAAGTTTTACAAAATCATGAAACTTTATGACGATGATAAGTAAAATAAGCTTTTTTGACAACTTTTCAGTAGCTATATTAGAAGTCTGTGATAATATGTATAGCTATATATAGAATCTTTTATCCTGAAAAAAGGTCAGAAAGATCATTAAAACTTTATTAGTTAAAATAACATGCTTCATTAAAAAATATAATAATAATAATAATAATAATAATAATAATAATAATAATAATAATAATAATAATAATAATAATAATAATAATAATAATAATAATATCTGAAAGAGTAGGAATGATAAAACACTCAGAAATATTTGCTGAGAGAAGAGTAATGAATAAGAATATTTTATATGCATTATCAACCAATGGGGTGAATTTTGACAGTAAAATTCGTGGGGTGAATGGGGGACACTAAATCATTCAATAGCCATGCAGTAATACCACTAGTTTTATTTAGATTATCTTTAATTCCAGAGTTTTTATATTTTCAAAAAATTATAATATATACCAAGAAATAATCCTCTGAAGATGTCTCAAGTATAGAGACGAAACGCGTCGGGGAAATCTAAATAAATATATCTTCTTCTTCTTCTCCTGGTATATAAGGGAATTTCCTTAAATAGAATTTCACTTTTGAAAGATGTGAGTTTTTCTTAACTTTGTTATAAAATGAAAAGTTTTAGATGGATTTTAATTATTTTTTCAGTGTATACAGTTGAGTATGTTAGCTTTAAACTGGCAAAGTAAATCTTTGCTTCAAACAATACATAGTGGTTAAACCACCGGGCCTAACTTGTCCCTATTCTCCCCCATATAAAAATCATAATGGGGTGAATAGGGACACCATTGTTATTCTTCAATCTCCATTTCAAAAATCTAAAATCTTTTTCTTATTAACTTGCAATTTGGGCCAAGATATCACATTCATATTAAATCTAATTATATTATGGTCACTAAGTCCTAAATTCTCCTCAACTCTAACCTCATCCACCATACTTTCATTGTTAGTTAATATTAAGTCGATAGTGCATCGTGTCTTGTAGGTTCTTATCATAACCTGAACTAGAATGGCCCTAAAATGAGCACAAGGCCCACTAATATATTTTATAAGAAAGCCTATTAGAAAATTTTAAACTTTGAGAGGCTCTAACTTTTTTTTTCCTAAAGACTTAAATAATTTTCATTTTTTTTTAAAGCTTTATTATTATTTTATTAGAGTATATCATGTGATTTAAAAAAAAAAAAAAACTTTGAGAGGCTGTAACTTTTTTTCCTAAAGACTGATGATATTTGTTTTCATTATTATTTTTTTAAAGTATATCCTGTGATTTTTATAAAAATCAGGGGTGACACCCCTCTGCACTACTATTACCCAATTTATAAAAACAGAACTCCTATGGTCCATATTTGAGGAGGAATCTCATTGAATGCCAGGAAAATTAAAATCACCCATTACGACTATACCACTTTCTTAGCTATGGCATACAGACTCAATTTCTTTCACCATTTCCCCACCTAATTCTTGACTCTGGCTAGGTCTATATTCTATGATATATTGTCATAAGGATATCTATCCACACAGATTCAACATCATGATTAGTTTTAAAGTCAGTCATTAACAGATTGAATATGGCTTTTAGCATAAAGTGCCATACCACCACCCTTCTTTCCTGGATATACAATTCTTCATTAACTCATGCTTCAGTTATGCAAATAATGTCTAGATTCTCATTTAAGGTATAACTAATCAGCTTATCTTTTTTATTTCTAAAGCTATTAGCATTTGTATAAAAGCATTTGATATTCGTGAATATGTAGTGTGGTTAGCATGTGCTTTAGCTGTGTTTTTTTTCTTTTAGTTGTAGACTTTGTGTATACTATGTAAGTTGTTGACAAGCCCTAGGGTGCTTTGCGAATTTGCATGAGTATGTTGTTTGGTGATTAGTTCTATTGGCTTGACTGGGACAGTCTCGATAGGCCCATGTGGCTTCTTCCTGCCGTTTTATTTCTGTTCTAATAGTATTATTGATAGGGAAGTCTGACACATGCTGTAGGTTGCAGTGAATATGTTTGTTAAGCAATATAACGTGCTTTTTTTTATCATACATAAAATTTCTTACAAAAGTTTAATATAATGCCACTTATAAAAATTTAAAATAAGTTAATAGAAAAAGAATTATTTGAGCTATTTCTAACTATTTATCCTTGTAGTTCAAACTTTTAAAGTTATTCCCAGTTCCCACAGAATTCTGAAGCCAGAGCTAAGAACTTTGAGTTGGAACTGAAGCCGGAACCATTTGAAGAACAGAAAACACCGGCTCCAAGAATTTTAAAGAACAAAGAACACCAGCTCCAAGAATCTAATTGTACATAATTTATATATACTACATATCTTTGTATTTATAGCTCATAACAAGTACGTACATCATTTGTTCGAAAAGAAAATACCCAACCCACCATAAAGTGCAAGGGATTCAAAGTGAACCACCAGTTTCATATAAATCAGGCATTAGATCTGACATTGGTCAGGTCATAAAATACTCTGCACATTCAAACATAGTCTTTAATACCTTTAATACTATAATACCTTGTTTATTATGTACCCAATATTTTCTTAAAAGTTGAAAGAGAGCTATTATCAATTATATTTTCTAGTGTCTCGATAAGCCAATATGGCTCCTTATTATTTTAGATTTCAGAATGGATCAGAAATACAGAGGCAGTGTACTACCTCTGTATTTCTGAACCATTCTAAAATTTAATCATGACGTCGATGAAAAATATTTTCTCATATCTAGATGGCATAATTTTTCCTTTATCTTTTTACCATGAATTATGACAAAATTTCAACTTACTCACATCTGCATTGTCAAGTGATGAAAACATTTTGCAAATCTGAATCATATCCCTCTATAAAATCTTTCTACAGAAAACATTCCAACTCTTTTAGCCAACCCTTCTAACTCTTGTTTCATGTAAATAATAATTCTGTTGTTCTGCGCTGTATTACCATAGTATAATTTTAATTATATTTATAACATGGTATTACTTCCAGCATATTAATATCTTTCCTTAGATAAGGAGTCCAAACCTGTGTACAGTACTTAATCACTGGTCTAAGTCTAACATAACCATTATAGAGCTTACCGATCACCTCCCGACTTTTAGAAATAATATTATGGTTTATTATTCCTAACAATCTATTAAATTCATTCCTAGGTTCTAAACCTTGAACAAGATAATGATACTGATACTTTGAAAATACTACTGATAATGTTCAAATCTTTCTCTTTATCTACAGACTCACTGGCGTACGCAGGTATTTTTTCGGTGGGGATGTGTTTTCTTTTTCGGAGGGGCTGAATCTTCCAGAGTACCGTTTTTCTCTGCTTTTACTAATTTTTCATTCCTTTTATTTAAAAATAATGATAAAATTTCGATTTCATGAAAAATTCGGGAGGGCTGTAGCCTAAGGAACGAAGGTATATTTTCGGTGGGGATGTGTTTTGTTTTTCGGAGGGGCTGAATCTTCCAGAGTACCTTTTTCTCTGTTTTTACTAATTTTTCATTCCTTTATTTAAAAATAATGATAAAATTTCGATTTCATGAAAATTTCGAGAGGGCTGTAGCCTAGCTAAGCCCCCCTGCATATGCCACCACACTAACTCAAAACATTACCCATACATTTCGTAATTAATATTCTTATTAGAATTATCTAAGTTAAAAACCATACACTTTTCATTTTTAAAATTCATTTACAACTATTCCACCCAACTGTGGTGAGAATCAAATTTTAACAATCACAGTGCCAAATGTAGATATGTTTGTTGGTAAATGCTGAATTCACATTAGCAGAATACTCAAGAGACTCTCACAGGGCTCTCTAGGTTGAAGGAAAATTTAATTACATTGTAATGAATGGGTATGAATAAAATGGGAAAGCCATTTCTCTAGTGTAAGCATTTTAATTTAAAATGAAAAAGTCATTCGTTTCTACAACATAAGTGGCTCGCTTTCTTAGGCGGCATACATAAGTAGACAAAGTATCTAAAATAACTAATGCTTATTCTAATTTTCACTATATTTTCTCTGGTGGGTAAAATACAGAGATCTACCAAATTCCAACAGAGATGGGGAGCATTGCTAAACCAGGGTCAAATTAAGGGCCAACATATTCTGATACACAGCGTTTGAAAGTGTTCATGTCAAAGGAAGTTGGGAAAATAGATAAAGGAAGTGTGATCAAGACTTTACCATTGGATCATATATAAGATTGAGCAAATTGGTTAAGTCTAAGATAAGAGAGTCTGGCAGAGTAAGGATGAGACTGTGTAGAATTGCGTGCTAAACGAGTCCATCTCAATGGAGGAGGTATGCAACTGGAGAGTTCAGAAGAGCAGTGGTTCTGTATAATAGCAATAGTACGAGTATAAAGAGAGTGAAGCAACAATTCGACCGGCATAAAGAGACTGGAGTGTGTTAGTGAGAGCAGTAGAGTATATAAGACAAAGATTTCCATAACTCACCTCTTCAAGGAGAATTCGGTGAATGGAACCACTTCAACCACCCCAGATATGTGAGGCATACTCCATAGAGGGGTGAACGACACCCCAATAAAAGCAAGCAACTAGCGTGGTGTGAAAGAATTTTGAAGGAGTCTCAGAACACCCAACCTCTT
Source organism: Trachelipus rathkii (assembly GCA_015478945.1). Classification (NCBI taxonomy): domain Eukaryota; kingdom Metazoa; phylum Arthropoda; class Malacostraca; order Isopoda; family Trachelipodidae; genus Trachelipus; species Trachelipus rathkii. Next base: position 14,088 of record JABUQX010145711.1, read on the forward strand.
AGAAGCTTGCTTAGAAAGAGAATTAATGTGAACCTTCCAAGAAAGATCAAGAGAAAAAGAAGATATAAGAATATTAATAACAAAGGAAGGTTTTAGTTCTGTAGCTTCGATAAAGATGTTATAGTTGTGTGGAAGAATGTGTCGAGTAGAAAGATGAAGAAACTTCGTTTTTGAGACATTTAAAACAATCATGCTATCTCTCTTTCTCAATAATAAATAAGAGAAAGATCAAAGTTTAGTTATGAAGGGGAAGATCCAATATTAGGGATTTTGGGACCCCGTTTTAGCCTCCACCTAAAAATGGACACAAATTCTCATTTTATCAACTTGATGGAGAAATAAGCAAACCGAAACTTTACCTTGAACAAATATGCTTGTTCAGAGTCTGGTGGGTTCATTTTTTCCGAACAGCTTGATTATTTGCACATTTACTGACGAAAATCTGAAATAGCGATAGGAGCTGAAATGACATGCACAAAATGTTAGAAGGTTTTTTGATTTTTGGAAAATTGTGCTCAGCAATTGAAAAAAAAGTAGGTTTTGAAATTCGACATCGCTGAGCAAAATTTTCCAGGAATCAAAAAACTAATTCTAACATTTTGTGCGTAATAGACCCATCTATGCATATTTCAAGTTTGAAGTCATTTCGAAAAAAATTGTAGAAGTTGATACGAAAAAATGTCAAAAAATTAGGTTCGGAAAAAAATGAAAACGCCGAAACAATGACTACAGACACAGAAAAACACCCGAAAATGACGTTTTAGAGGTAAAAATTAAGTTGCGGTTTGCTTTTTCCCCCATCAAAATTGTCTAAAAATTAAAAAATTTATGTCCATTTTTAGGTGGGGTTAAAATGGGGTCCCAAAATCCCCAATATTGGATCCTCCCCTTATGGGATATGTAATGAAGTAAT
>JABUQX010145713.1:0-12500 GCA_015478945.1 Trachelipus rathkii
ATATATATATATATATATATATATATATATATATATATATATATATATAGTATATATATATATATATATATATATATATATATATATATATATATATATATTTAGAAATTATTATACAAGTCCGCATCCATAACGTATATGTTTCTCCATCAGGCTCGTTTGCTCAAACGTCCCTGGCTCTATTTCTTAAGTGTGAAAATCTTTCCCCTACTCTTATGCTGGTTCTGATACCAGTAGTGAAATTTGCAAAAAACAATGCGAGTGAAGTGTTTAAACTAAAAATGATAGTTTGGGTGAGTTTTTACCTCTTGTATGTGGCATTACAATTCATTATGTCTAGATCAGGTGAGATGTGGAGAGAAATATCTGAGCCTAGCTTCATTTATTAAGCACAGGAATACCGGCTAATCAGAGAAGAGTCGAATGAACACTTTTCAATGGTATTTAATACGATCACAATGGGAAGAGAAATATTGTGGAAAAGGGTCTCTCTCTCTCTCTCTCTCTCTCTCTCTCTCTCTCTCTCTCTCTCTCTCTTCTCTCTCTCTCTCTCTCTCTCTCTCTCTCTCTCTCTCTCTCTCTCTCTCTCTCTCTCTCTCTCTCTCTCTCCAAGGTAAAAAACAAATTTTATAGCTTCAATTTACAAACAAAAAAATCCTTTAAATGAAATAAAAATTTTATTAAACGAAGCAAATGTAAATTATTTCATCAAAAAATGTAATTTAATTAAACAAAGGGATATAATTTTTATTATTATTATTATTATTATTATTATTATTATTATTATTATTATTATTATTATTATTATTATTATTATTATTATTATTATTATTATTATTATTATTATTATTATTATTATTATTATTATTATTATTATTATTATTATTATTATTATATTATTACTATTATTATTATTATTATTATTATTATTATTATTATTATTATTATTAGTTATTATTATTATTATTATTATTATTATTATTATTATTATTATTATTATTATTATTATTATTATTATTATTATTATTATTATTATTATTATTATTATTATTATTACTCAAAATCCATATTTCACATCCATTTGTCTCGACGTAAAAAATCATAAACAACATTTAAATAAAAAAAAAAGTAAAAATAAAATAAAAATAAACGTATATAAAAATAAAAAATTGAAAAATAAATAAATAAAATCTGTTATTTACTGAGCAATGAAAGACCTTCGTTGATTACAAAAAAAATCTCTCCCGTATTATTTACCCCATTATTGAAAAGTTCATTTGAAGTAAGCCAAGTGTATATAGAGCAGATATAAGAAGAGCATCAAAGAGAAAGAAATATATATATATATATATATATATATATATATATATATATATATATATATATATATATATATATATAAAAAATATATATATATATATATATATATATATATATAATATATTATAAATGATGGGCGAATCTGAATCCGGATCCGCATTCTGATTCGAAGGTGCTGAATTCGGATTTTGCCTCGATTCCGGATTCGGATTCGAATCAGAGTCTGTGTTTTCTACAGGATTGAAAAATACAGTTTGATATACCTATCTTCTTATATAAAAAATGAAAACTATGTTGGCTTTTGTATTACAGATAATACTAAAAGCATGGTTAAAACCTTTAATATATTCAGCCTTGAAGAGGATACATTGAATATTTTGGAAATTAATGACTTTCTAGCAGAGGAAGAAGGACAGGAAATAGATGAGGAAAATACTTTTCAAAATTTTGAATCAAAGATTTTTATTCGACTACCCTGTGTTATATACATGGTATTCAGCTATTAAACTCAAAAATTCAAATGAATATTTTGGAAAATATATATGACATCGTCTTCTTTTTCTTTAGAAATAATAAAAATGGAAACATAAACCTCTTAAATCCAACTGAAACAAGATGAAACTTCTACTCAATAATATTGGAACGATATATATATATATGAAAGCAGCATATATGTATATATATATATAAGGTTATATATACAGTTAGTATATATATATATATATATATATGTTATATCAATATATATATATATATATATATATATATATATATATGGGGGTTGAATGCTAGGTCCAAGAAGAAGTTGGAAGTGTTTGAGATGAAAGGGTTGAGAGCGGTATGTGGGGTTAGTAAAAGAGAGAGGATTAAATAGGTGATAAGAGAGAGATGTGATTGGAAGAATGGTTTGGTGAGAAGAGCGGAGAAGGGAATGTTAAGATGGTTTGGACTCTAGTGAGAATGGAGGAACAGAGGGTGGTTAGAAGAGTTTGGCGGAGGGGATAGGAATGAGAGGAAGGGAGACCAAGAAGAAGGTGGATGGATGGAATAAAGGAAATGCTGGAAAAGAGAGGGATGAGGGTGGAGGAAGGTAGGGTGTTGGCGAGAGATAGAATGGAATGGAGGAGGTGGGTGGGGGCGAGATGAAGGAAAATATGAATTAGGGAAGCTGCACGTACCACTACCCCGCTTAAGCGGGAATAAGTTTGTAAATAATAAATAATATATATATATATATATATATATATATATATATATATATATATAAGGTTGTTAAGATATATATATATATATATATATATATATATATATATATATATATATATATATATATATATATATATATATATATATATATATATATATATATTTATATATATATATATATATATATATATATATATAGCAGATACCGTGGGTATATATATATATATATATATATATATATATATATATATATATATATATATATATATATATATATATATATATATATATATATATATATATATATTATTTTTGATGTATTTTAAGAGAAGTTCAGTTAAGAGCATTACCCTAGCATCTATTGAAACATTTTTTAGTCTGAAAAATATATTTCTTCGTGTTTCAGAATTGCTTGACAAAATTAGGCAATCTAATGATCTCATTAATGTACCAAAACCCATAAGCTCAGGATTGGATTAACCATTAAGCAAAATTAGCACGTGCTTAGGGCATCAAAGGAATAAATCCGCTTTTCTTTTGGAAAAATAGAGAAAAGATATTTCCAAAACTTTGCAAATTTGCCAAAAAGTATCTAGCTATTCCTGCAACAACTTCAGATGTAGAAAGACTTTTTTCAATTGCGGGTGCTATAGGACGCCATAGAAGAAATAGAATTACTCCTGAAACATTGGAAAACTTAATACTCTATAGAGAAAACCTTATTAATTGCTAATTTAATTTTAATGGGATGTTTATTTCACTAATTAAAAGTCAATAAAATTTTAAAAATGAAAAAGCAGTTTTATTAATTAATATATATCCCAATAAATATTTAAAAAGAAATATTTGTCTTATTTTGGTTTTATGTAATTTTGTAAAAAATCTTTGGGAACAATCCGATTCCGGATTCGGATTCGGATTCAAGATTTTTTATGGAATCGGATTCGACGGTTTCATAAATGCCGGATTTGGATTCGGATTCGGATTCGAATCCGAAAGTTGCCGGATTCGACAATCACTGATATATATATATATATATATAGAGAGTATATATATATATATATATATGTAAAAAGAGAGATGAAACACATTAATATATTATATATATATATATATATATATATATATATATATATATATATATATATATATATATATATATATATATATATATATATATATATATATATATATATATATATTAAGATATAAATTTTATATATAAAGTTTTTAGAGATATTGTTATATGTGTATATATGTATATATATATATATATTTATATATATATATATATATATATATATATATATATATATATATATATATATATATATATATATATATATATATATATATATATATATACATATATATATAAAGATATATATTTATATATCTGGGCCCCTTTCAAGGAGGGGGCAGAAGATAAAACAGGAGAACCCACCTAATATATCTCGCATCGTAAATCGCTGAGGTGAGCGCGCAGGCGTGGGCTTTAAAGAGAGGGCGCCCAAGTGGAGTTAGAACGTGCCCGACGACTGCTCGGAGTTCCACATGACGTCAGTAGCTGGAAAAGAATAGGAGGCACATTCACTAGAGCGGATAAGTCTGGGGTCAATACTCACGCAAAATTCGGGCGAGAGCAAGGTAATACGAGGGCGACGCAAGGGTGGTGGAATGCGAGAGGTCAACTCCCGAGCATTTGCCGCTGTAGTACCTATAGAAAAGAGATAGTGCGCCAACGTCACGTCGCAGAGATAGAGGGTCAAGGGAGTTTAAAAGAAGGGGACAGTTTATTAGACTCAACCCTATCCAATAGAAGGGTGGAGCCAGAGTCCCTCCCCAAATGTGAGAACAGTACTCCATGCAAGGGCGAATAAGGCCTTATATAACTGGAGTAACTGTTCAAAGGAAAAAAATTCCCGCAACCTGAACAGGACTCCCAGCTTCTTGAGGCCACCTTAGCAACCATTTTAATATGAGGTTTCCAAGACAATTTGTTGTTTATGTTGAGACCAAGAATGTTTATGTTATTCACAGGTGAGACGTTAGAGCCGTCGAAGAAAATAGGAAAGTTGGGAGGTGTTTTTGAGAGGGAGATATAAAGAAGTTGAAGTTTTTAAAGAGTTGAATTTTACAAGGTTGCGGTGACCCCACCGGGAAATCCTATCCAGATCGGCAAGAATAGAATCGGAAAGCTGAAGACGAAAGGCAACTCTAGATGCAAAAGAGGGAGCAGATTTGAAATGAGTGAAGAATGGAGAGTTGAGTCATCGGCATAAGAGTGAAAAGAGTTAGAAGTACAGCTGAGGAGATCGTTGATGAAAAGTAGGAATAAAGTTGGAGATAAACAGAACCTGAGGAACACCACAATTGACAGGAAAGGAAGGAGGCCGCCAAGCAACAAGTGTTGATAGAAGTTTGATGGGAGAGAAAACTAGACATGAGTAAGCAAAGAGAAGGAGAAAACACAAAGGAAGGGAGCTTCGAGAGCAGCGACGCATGCGATACCCGGTCAAAAGCTTTGATATGTCAAGCGCCACCACGAAAGACTCCCCATAGTCCCTATATATATATATATATGTATATATATATATTCTTACCTACCAGTGGTAGAATTATATATATAATTTATATATATATATATATATATATATATATATATATATATATATATATATATATAAATCTTCACCTCCTAGAAGGGAAACCAGCATGATCCTCCATCACGTTATATCACTGAAAACATCTATTCCCCTTAGAGAAATCGATATTTGGCATGTTAAACCTCCTGATAATCTATTCAATGATTTCTTCCATCTCTTTCTTGGACTTCCTCTAGGTATATCTTTACCAACTTTCCTTTACTCTTCCTCTCCTCCATCCTCCAAGCCTCCCAACCACCTCAAATGAGGCGAGGCGATTCTGTCCAAAACCGGACAAACACCGATTCTTAAATAATTACTTCGATTTCTTATCCAAACTCTCTTCACTTCCAATCGAAGCTCTCAGAAGTTTCATTTCCGCTACCTCAATATTTCTCTCATCCACAGCGTAAACACCCAACTCTCCATTCCATATGTAAAATTGTGTCAGTACGGTGTTAAAATAATATTCTTTACCTCAAGCGGGACATATTGTTCCTTTATAATTTTATACAAGGCAATCAAGCATCTACCAAAACTCTTTATCCCTTTCCACAGTATCATTTAGTTTCCATCATATATAGTATATATATATATATATATATATATATATATATATATATATATATATATATAGTATATATATATATATATATATATATATATATATATATATATATTTATATGTGTAGATTGTTTGATATATATATATATATATATATATATATATATATATTTTCATATATATAAGAAGAAATATATATTATTTGCATATACATATACGTGTATACATATATATATATATATATATATATATATATATATATAGTTAGTATATATATATATATATATATATATATATATATATATATCTATATATACCTGTATAAAGATGTAGTAAATTTATATGAGTGCTTTTGGGGGTTTGCAGAAGAGTTTCATGAATGTAAGTCAAGGAAAACTTAAATGAAAAAGGAAAATTTTTGCTCAAATTTTTCAAATTTTTTTTAAGAAACATTTGCTCAAAATTTAAAAAAAGAAATTGCTAAAATATATTTTTTTCAGGTTATAGAGGAAATCATCGAAACAGAATGAAACGATTTCAACCCCCTCCCCCCCTTCCTTCAAAAAGAAATCTGTATACCGTGAAAAAGATTCTCTTATATGAGTTTGAAAAAGGATGCTTAAGCTATTCTTGATTAAAGGTTCCTGATGGACTTTTCTTGTAAAATCATTTTCCTTTCTTTCATTTTTTTATAAACCACAACGTGGAAAAAAAAGAAGAAGAAAATGGAATACAACGGTTAATGTGAACTTGCTTTACATGAAAACATTGACCTCGTGACCTCGTATATGCTCACCTCTGATCCTCTGGTTTTCTTTTAATTTTGTACTAAGGTCCTTGGCCCCATGGTTCCATGGTCCCCTGGTGCCCTGTTTCTCTGGCTCTCTGGTCCTTTGGCTTTCTGTTCCGGTGGTCTTCTAGTCCCTCCCCCTCCAGTCCTCTGGATAACTTGTCCCTAAGTTCTCTTGATCTTGCAATCCTCCTAAGTGTTTTTGTCCTCCGATCCTATGTCGATCCGATTTGTCACCCTTACCATCTTCCAATCATGTTTTTAATCCTAATTTGAGGCTATTGAAAGCTAATTCTCTCAAATTATAAAAATAACTCTGTAATTGAATTTCAATTTTTACAATAATAATAATAATAATAATACACACACACACATTAATAATATTAATAATAATAATAATAATAATATTAATAATACACACACATTATTAATAATATTACACACACACACACACACACAATTTGTAATTGTAATTGTAATTGTACTGTAATTGTAATTGTAATTGTAATTGTAATTGTAATTATAATTATAATTATAATTATAATTATAATTATAATTATAATTATAATTATAATTATAATTATATTTATATTGTATTATAAAGAATAATAATGGCAATAATAATACACACACACACACACACACACACACACACAATACACACACACACACAATAATACAGGCCACACACACACACACACACACACACACACATGGCAATAATACACACACACACACACACACACACACACACACACACATTTTCCTTAAATATAATATAATTAGGTTATTAATAATATTATTATTACATTATGAAAAATACTAATACTTTATATTAATGATAATAATAATAATAATACACATACACATATTACGCATTTAGCCCCACACAGACATTCTTATAAATAATAATAATAATAATAATAATAATAATAATAATAATAATAATAATAATAATAATAATAATAATAATAATAATAATAATAATAATAATAATAATAATAATAATAATAAAGGCAAATTAACTTTTGAAACAAAATATTACGTAATGATAATAATTTGACAGCAGAAAAAAAATGGCTTGATTCTTGTTATGTATCATATATACTTTCTTGAAGTCCATTTGCATTATATATATATATATATATATATATATATATATATATATATATATATATATATATATATATATATATATATAGCAACTTTTAAGTATATATATATATATATATATATTCAGAAAACATTTACAGAAGCTCGTATAGCGTATTTGTTAGCGTATTGGGCTCGTCTGAGGAAAATCCCTCTCTCGATTAATATGAAAAAACTCTCCTTATCTTAATTTTATGCCTTATTTTAAGAGGGCATTTACTCTAGGTATTTGGTACCTAGGATCTGGATGATGATTCATCTCGACAGTCGCTCGCCATTGTTGCACCACTATAGCGATGCTTTTACCTATTCCAGGCGGCGTTACAATTTATTGTGCCTAAATCATGTTATACATAGAATAAATCTTTAGCACAGGAATGCTGAGTAGTCAGAGAAATGTCAAATTAACACTCCTCAATGGTGTTTAATCCGATCAAAATAGGAAGTAGATCTAAAAAAAATAAACGAAGATTTCAAGCCCCCTCAACGGTATTGAGTACCTTCAACGCTGCGAAGATATTAGGCCTCGGCTTTATTGAATACCTGGGGCTCTTTAAGTTAATGACTTAGAAGGAGAAATTTAATTTTATAACATGAGTATTTCACAGAATTCTTCCCCACAGGTAATTGTGGAAAGAATCTCTCTCTCTCTCTCTCTCTCTCTCTCTCTCTCTCTCTCTCTCTCTCTCTCTCTCTCTCTCTCTCTTTCTTTCTCTATCTCTCTCTCTCTCTCTCTCTCTCTCTCTCTCTCTCTCTCTCTCTCTCTCTCTCTCTCTCTCTCTCTCTCTCTCTCTCTCTCTCTCTCTCTCTCTCTCTCTCTCTCTCTCTCTCTCTCTCTCTCTCTCTCTCTCTCTCCTCTCTCTCTCTCTCTCTCTCTCTCTCTCTCTCTCTCTCTCTCTCTCTCTCTCTCTCTCTCTCTCTCTCTCAAAAAATTACAAAATGACTGACAATAATTCTCTTTTCGATCTCTCTCTTTCTCTTTCTCTTCTTTCTTTCTCTCTCTCTCTCTCTCTCTCTCTCTCTCTCTCTCTCTCTCTCTCTCTCTCTCTCTCTCTCTCTCTCTCTCTCTCTCTCTCTCTCTCTCTCTCTCTCTCTCTCTCTCTCTCTTTGTAGTTACATGTTTGGTCTTTCTCTGATTCTCTATTCTTTTCCATAATATGAGCTTTTAGTAAGGAGTCATAACGAGATAACAAATGAATAATATTAAGAAAATTTCCACTTTGTGTTTGTCCGATTTTGTTAATTAAAAATCTCAAATGAGACAAATTTTTGTTGAAGCATTTCTTTTTTAAAATTTAATTTAATTAAACAAAGGAAAAGATCTATTATTATTATTATTATTATTATTATTATTATTATTATTATTATTATTATTATTATTATTATTATTATTATTATTATTATTATTATTATTATTATTATTATTATTATTATTATTATTATTATTATTATTATTATTGTTATTATTATTATTATTATTATTATTATTATGTCAATCGTTTCAAGCCCAGATAAAGGTGGTGGAGTAGTTATAATGAACAAATCTGATTATGAAAAGAAACTTCAAACTACGCTTAATGATACAACCAAATTTAAAATAACTTTTGATAAAACTAACAATACAACTAAAAATAACATTAACAGAATCGCTTATGAAATAAAAACAAAAGAATTTCTGACAAAATTAAAAGAACTGGATTTTATAATTTGCACATATATGTATGATTGGTTTAAAATACACAAAAACGCAGAAAATCCACCTTTGAGACCTGTAGTACTATGTGCGGAACGGTTACACACGAAATTGCCCAATATCTGAACAGCATTATCCGACCATATCTTAATAACTCTTTCATAGTTAAATCAAATAATGAAACATTACGCAAATTATCAAACTTAAAACTTGAAGACACTAATATATTGGCCTCACTTGATGTAGAGTCTTTGTTCAAAAATGTACCGGTTCTTGAAACGATTGACATAATAATTAACGAAGTGTATCATTCAAATAACCTACCCCCACCAGAAATATCAGAACAACATATGAGAACCTTTTATTAATTTGTTGTACTCAAACACCGTTTAAATTTAAAGATTTCATGGATCTTCACACTGATGTCGATGGGCTCACCACTTGGACCTACATTTGCAGACTTCTATATGTCCAATCTGGAAAACAAAAATCTTCAAAAGAAACCAATAACACCTTTAACCCCGTATTTTACATAAGATATGTCGACGACACCCTCACTATCTTTAGAAACATAGATCATATACATCAGTTCATCAATAGAATTCAAGAGTTGTAATGCTTAAAATTTACATACGAAACTTAGGTTAATAATGCTATCTCTTTTTTAGACATCAAAATCAATATTAATTCCGACGGCTCAATATCTACTACAGGCATACTTGTCAAACCCACTGATAATGGTCTGTATATGAACTATGGATCCTATTCACCGACTATTTACAAAGAATCTATCATAAAAATTTTAGTTTACAGAGCATACAACCTATTCAACTTGGAAAACTTTTGATGAAGAAATTTGCAGCATTAAGTAAAATTTAATTAACTGTGATCATCCACAATATTCAGTTGAAAATTTAATTAATAAAACCATTACAAAATTATATAATAAAGAAAGTAAAAATAATCAGAAAAATTCGATAAATTTCTTCTTCAAAACTTCCAATGCTATAGACTTCAATAAAGAAGAGAGGTACCTTCGCAATATTTTGAACTCTCACCTCAAAACTAAAGACAACTCAAAAAATTAAAGTCAGACTATACCATAAGTCCAAACAACTGTCATCTTCCTTTACACAAGAGATGCTTTGACCGACAACCATCACGTGTTGTACCATTTAACTGCCCTGAGTCAGACTGTATGTCGACATATATATTGGTTACACGACGAGAATAGATTGTCGGACAGGGCATGTTCAACATCGCTACAGTCCAAGCAAAATATTTGAACATTTCAAACGGCACATGGGCAATCAACTGTTAGTAATATTTCTAAACACTTCACAATATTATACGGATGATCATGTGAAGTCCAGAAACCTAAAATTGCGGAGGCCTTCTACATCAAAACACGCAGACCAGACATTAACATAAAATTTAATGTATCATCTGTTAGACTAAATATCATTTGATTTAATTATTATATATCAATTTAAGACTCATTTGCTCACAAGAAATAATCCTCTGAAGATGTCTCAAGTATAGGGACGAAACGCATCGAGAAATCTAAATAAATATATCTTCTTCTTCTCCTGTAAATTGTTTTCTAAGATTACTTTAAGGAAATTAAATTATGTATAGAAATAAATATTTTGAACTTTGTAAATAAAATCAAAAACTTTTATGAAATCAAAGGCTGATGTTGAATTCCTATAATATTATTATAATATTATTATTATTATTATTATTATTATTATTATTATTATTATTATTATTATTATTATTATTATTATTATTATTATTATTATTATTATTATTATTATTATTATTATTATTATTATTATTATTATTATTATTATAAAAGTGGATGTAGGAACAACTAAGGAGGAGGAATATTAATTTACTACAGAGATAACTATAGAGTTAAGATTTTCGATCATATAACATTTGTCAATGATAAAACTGAATCCTTATTTTTAAAAAAATTTTGCCATCGGTGCGCACCCATCTACAGGTCTCCCTAAACTAACATTGCATATTTTATTCAATTCATTAAGGGTTCAATTTTGAAGGGGATTAATGTGTCTAAAGCAATTATTGCTGGTGATTTTAATATTAACTTGCTCAGCAATATGAATTCCTTGCCCACACTGCGATTTACTACTTATTGTTTGACTGGGATATATTTTTATCAAACAATTACCGTCCCTACTAGAGTCACTCTCTTTAGTCAATCCTTGATCGATCACATTTGGACTAACTTACCAGATCTGACAGATTCCTTTACGATTGATTCCTCAATTAGTGACCATTATCCTACTCTTAATATTTATAAAATTAAACATTCTTTGGAAAGAAAATCAATTATGTACAGAAGGTTTTTTGCTAATGCAGCCGCTAAATTTCTCAATCAATTTAACCAACATAGGAACACTCTTCAGTTACGTAATAGAAACTCTCATATGTTAATGGAATCTTTAATATTGGACATTGAAGTCATGATTAATAACTGTTTTCCCACTGTCAGTAAGTATATTGGTGGTTTGTCGTCAAAGAGCCCATGGATCAATGCTGATCTTCTGCAATGTATTAGAAAAAAAATATAAAATGTTTAGACTTTATAAATTAAATGTAATACCTTTTTCCAGGTTTAAGAAATATCGTAACATTTTAAATAATGCTTTAAAACTAGCCAAAAGAATGTATTATAGTATAAAATTGAGAATGAAGAGATTAATCTCCCAAAAATGTGCAAACTATTAACAGTCATTTGCATAGGAAGGACTGTGATAGATCCTTGGTTTTAGCCGATAATACTAGTGATGTTGCAGATCCTGTTAAAATCACTAATATTTTTAATAATTATTTTATAGATCTTCCGATGTTGCTTCGTACACGTAATGAGTCGGTTATTAATGGTGACCTATTTGAAAATACACCTATGTCCTTTTACTTTTTCCCTATATCCAAGGAGGAAATCCGAAAAGTAATATTGGATCTGAAATGTGATAACTTTCATAGGTCTCCTGCTCCTGTTAAATTATTAAAGTTGGTGGCAGAAGATCTCTCTTGCGTTTTGGAGCTAATATTTAATACTTGCATTAGGGAGTCCATCTTCCCTGATGTTTTGAA
>JABUQX010145714.1:0-16484 GCA_015478945.1 Trachelipus rathkii
TAGAAATAGGACAGATGTATAGGATAAATAAAAAATTATAAAAGAATATGTATATATATGTGTATATATATATATATATATATATATATATATATATATATATGTGTGTGTGTGTGTGTGTGTGTGCATAATAATGTACATATGTGCGCAAGAATGTGTATGTAATAAAGGTAACTAGATTATTAAAGTAAAGAACGAAATTAAAAAATTAAGAAAGAAAATTAATAAAAATAGTGGTTTAAGTATGTAAAAATTGCTTGAAAAATGTATTAATCACTATATTTTTATTTTAAGAAACACATTTTGGAAAAAAGGGAATTTTTAAAGAAATTCCCACAAACTAACAAGATGGCTGTGACGTCATGAAACCGAATCAAAATGGCGCCAGCATAGTCGTGGAGACTTCACTTGTTGACAACCTCTTGAACTGTTAGGATCGTTTGATGCGCGCAAAGCATCAGTGTTCACGTTTAGGAAATTTTGAAATTTTATTTATTTGTTTATATGTTCATTTATATATTTTAAATTGTAAATAAAAAGTCCAGCTTAGAATAGGAAACTTATTATTCGATATCGACTTTGACACAAGATTCTGCAGGTAATATCAAATTGTTGATTAGTTTGATAAAGTATCATTATATGTGACTTGATCATATATGAGTTGAAATTATTTGTGCCATAGCCAAAAAAGGTTATTTGCAGTAGCATTTTGGATTACAATCGGCCTAGTTAATAACAGAGCCTTAGCCTATATATTGTAAAGATAAGTTGTATAGTAGTTACGAAAAGAGCCTTAGCCTATGTTTATAGCTGATAGAAATATTTTAGAGTTTGCATATTGATTTGACATTTGAAGTAAAGTGTGTTGTCAGATCGATGACTATAAATTAAATTATAGTTTAACCTGTTAGTTTGTCAGTGAAGTTTACGTATTGATTCTGGTTTGAAGTTTTAGTCTGATAAAATTTAGTTAGTATTGATTTAGTTATCAACAGCCGTACCTATGAAAAGGTTATTTAACGGTAGTTGGTAAATTCTGTATATATTAATTTTGATACTGGTGCAACGGAATTGAGTTGTACGAAATTTGAAAACTTAGTATTTGAAATCTGCATAGTTTATTTTTGAGGATTTAGTATTTGAAATTTGCATAGTTTATTTTTAGGAGCTTAGTATTTGAAATCTGTATAGTTTATTTTTGACACCTTAGTATTTGAAATCTGAATAGTTCCTTTTTGAAAACTTAGTATTTTATCACAACGTGAAGCATAGTTCATTTTTGAAAACTTAGTATTTTATCACAACGTGAAGCATAGTTCATTTTGAAAACTTAATATTTTGTCAAGATGTGAAACATAGTCTCTTATAGAGGCTTAATATTTTGTAATAATTTTGAATAAAATTTAATAATTTGGTATTAAATTTTCGGAAGCAGCTTTGAATGTAAGTTGTTTTGAAGCTTGATTTTGTTCTATGAATCATAATATATTTGTTTGATTTGTTCAAGTTTGATTTGTTATTAGTTAACGATTTGATAAAGCTGTATAAAGATATATTTTATTGAAGCATTTTTAATTAAAGCCAAGACTGTATATAATAAATAAATATTAAAAGGATTTTATTTTATTTGGTAAACTTTTATTTGAGCTTGGAAGTCGTTTGAAGCTTAGTAACATTTTTGAATAATTTTATAAGGTTACTTTTTGGAGATTACGTAATTTATTACGATATAGCTTAACTAGTCCAACGGATAATTGCATCAGAAGAGTATATATCATTGTTGATATACAGCATTGAACATCGACTTGTATTTGGTTCAGATTTATTTAATTTTACAGTAGTTTGAGTTTAACTTTGAACTTGGATACGGATGACCAGGATTAGACCCTAGTTGTCATTGACCATTGTTGGACTTCAGATTGGATTATACTTAGTTACAGTTAAACATTTTGAACGTACGATTTACTTTGAGACTGAATTTAGTTACATTTAACATTTTGACAGTCCGATTTAATTTGAAGTTGTACTTAGTTGAAATTAGGAGTTGTGACAGTTTGACTAAATGGGACTTCATGTTTAGTTAACATTAATAGTTGACAGTTCGATTTATTTGGACTTTATATAATTAGTTCATTTCAAGCATTTTGACACTTGGCTTTATTTTCGACTTCATTGTTAGTTGACAGCTTTGACAGTTTGAATTATTTTTAGAATTTCGGATTTAGTTGGCTTTTGAACTTAGCTTTTGAACTTGAAACTTGTCGGAATAGATGACTTTAGACTCAGATTTATTTGTAATTGACTTTAGATTTTGACATTAATAGTTGTTGAACCATACATTTATCCTAACCTGGACTTAATTTAACCTTGATTGATTGGACTTTAGATTTGAATTGACATCAATGGTTTCAACTTAGATTTATTTTGATACTGATTAAGTATGGACTTGGTTTGATTTGAGATTGACATTTAAGATTTTACTTTGCTTTTATTCGTGTTAGCTTTGATTTGACAAGTTTTAGGTCAACTTTTAGACTTAGAGTTATCAAGTGATTGACCATTGTGAAGGTAATGTTACAAAGCAACAACTGAGCATTATTGTACTTGAGTTTTATAACTGGACATTTATTTTCAAATTACTTTACAGCTGATGACTTTGGGTTTACAAATAGTTCAGTCGTTTGATTTTGAATTATTTTATGAGATTTTAATTATTTTACCCGAAGTAGGTTTACAGGTTGATTATAATTTAATTGACTATGAGAGCTGATTTTATACTGAAGTATTAGACTGCTTCAATTTTAAATACTTCTGCGAGTTGGAATTTTATATAATAAGAATATTTTGATAAAAGGTGTAACATCTTGAAGAGACGTCAACAATTAAATAGAGTAAGCTTGATACCTGAAAGTGACTAAAATAATACTACAATACTAGATACTAGGATTATAAATACTGAATAAACGAAATTTTTATTTTATTTAATTAAGGAGTTAAAAACAAGTAAGAGCCAGTAAACACATAAGGGATTTTTATTAGATTAAAAACAAGAATAAAAGCATAAGAGGACAGTTAGACACAACGCACTGTAATAGTTTGTGCAAGAAACCACTATAATTTCAGAACGGGAGTATTGATCTTGAAAAACCTCAACAAAAGTTTATACCTAGGTGGAGCAGTTCAGTGGCCATATAACTGCCCTACTATAACGTCATCAAGGTATACTTGAGCTATTGATCCTAATAGGTGATATAATGCTATTTGCATTGTACGAGTATGGGTGCTTGGATCATTTTTATGCCCAAATAAAAGACGGGTAGGACAAAACAACCCTTTCCTGGTCCTAAGCGCCATTAATTTTTTGAATTTCTTCCTCTACGGCGAGACTGTGGTAGGCGTGAATGAGATCCATACTACTGAAAATAGTATTGCCCCCTAATGACGAGAATATCTCTTCAATCGATGGGAGTGGAAAAACATCTGTTACGCTATATGAATTTAAGTATCTGTAGTCGATGCAAACACGGGCTTTAGAAGAGTTCTTTTTGCCCACCACTAATAAGGGTGAACTATCAGGGCTATAGCAGGCCCTAATATAACCTTTCCTAAGGGCCTCCTCTGTGAACCTATCAATGTCTTCTAAATACTTATGTGGAAAATGGTACTGCTTCCGAAAGATAATTTTTGGCGCATCTGGAAGTAATTCTTTCTTGAACTCCTATAGGGGACAAACCAGGACTGTATCCTCATCGAGGGCCGACACGTCTTGGTATTCCATCAATAATTCAAGTAGGTCTTCCAGATGTCTGGGTTTCTTCAAAACACCTATATCTTCTTATTCTTTATTCATTTTTTCTGTGAGGATCTCTCTATATGCATTTCTCAATTGTGTCTGTGAGAGACCTTTGGAGCAAGTTGCTACCAAAGTAGATGCAACTTGCTTTTTTGTAATCCTGTGTTTTGACTGTAGTCATATTTATCATTTTTTAGCTTTATAATAGGGTAGCTTTTGCCTATTATCTTTCCTTTTCTTAAATAGAACGATTTATCGCTCATATTTATATAATTAAGCACAAGTTCATTATTCCGAACTGGGCTGACAGCATTTGCAAAATAAAGAGGACCTTTACTAAAAGACTGTCATCAAGCATAATTTATCCAACTCAAATTCTTTTTGAGCTTCGGGTCTTACCTTAATATGTCTGTAAGAACGGGCGGGAGACGCTATGTCTTCTATAATGCTTTGGCGGATTCTTTTATCTTCATCTAGCATTAAATGTCCTTCTTTTGCTCTGGGAGTCGTCATTGACCTTTCTTTTTGGTCAATTGGAACTTTATTTCTTTCTTCTTTGGGGAGAACAAGACTCATTTTTGGTCTAGCTCCTTGTTTTTCAAAACTATCATATTCAATAGGGTGAATTTTATTTATTTCAGATCCTATTTTCTTTTCTCCAGGCAACTGTTGCCTAATAATAGACTGGAAAGCTTGCATCTTCTATTCTTTTAAGACTGCCTTCTGTGTATTCCCTAATCATATAAGTTCCCGACTTGGCAAAAACTGGTATATCAACCTCCTTGTCTTCCTTCCCTGGAGGGGTATTTTAGAAGAAAAAAGATTGATAGTCATAGGTAAATTAGCTAAAATATTCGTGCCAATGAGTATATCCAAACTGAGGTCATCCATAATGAAATTGATAAGTAATAACTTTTATTCAATAGGATGTATAAATATGTTTGCTGTGAAAAAAGTTTGTCTGATATGTCATGCCTTTTATGCTTCTAGATTATAGGGTATCTTAAAATTACCTTCCTTTCCAATTCTTTGAGTTTCCTCCTTGGGAGTAATCAAAGACACGCTGGATCCAATATCTACCAAAACACGTCTTGATTTCCCTTTCTCCTTCTGTATTAGTCAGATAAACATTTGTATAGTAATGATGTCCTAGTTTGTAAGGTCTCTTAACGCCCTTTTGAAAAAAGGTTTGCACTACTATATTGTATTTATCCTTGCTGTTTACCCTATTATCATTCTTTTCTTCAACTTTTCCTCGGTTTTGCCGCAATTAAAAATTTTTTCCGACTTGCAGTGGAAGTCGGTTCGAAAAAACCTTCAATATCGGATGAGTTTCCTCTTCTTCCTCTTCACTAGCCTCTGAATCAGCTGGATGGCTACTGATGAGATGAACTCGTGTCCTCTTCTTTTTATCCTTTGCATGTGTTATGCTCATTCTTCTTTCTGGGCCCATCCCTTTTATTTCTTCCTTCGGGATTGGAATATTCAATCTTTTGCTGTTATGCCTTTTCAAGAGCTTCTGCGTTATTGAAGCGGATCATCATTTGTTCCTCCTCAAGAGTGGGATGCCAGGCTGGGGCCTCCTTGCATCTGGGGGTAGACCACTGTTTATGGAATCGTTTAGAAACTCGACAATAAGGTTGAGTTCCACTGGCATGTCTTCGAATGGTGCCCAATAGCTTCACAAGAAAAACAAAGAAGTTACTCTTATTCTTTTGGTTTCACTTCTCGATTGTACTGCCCACCACCTCTTGAGGCCGGGTGTAAATACGATTCAAGTTTGTTATATTCGTTTCTTGACTTGCCAGGAGGCTTTATATTTTCCAATTCTCACCGATCTGTCCACTTTGCTTTACTATGACTTCCTTGCCAAGAACACATTCGCTGTAGGATTCTCTGCTTGTCTCTTTTGATTAGTTTTTAGTTAGCCCTTTGGAGATCTGGGAGAGCTTTTTCCAGCTTAATCCCAGGCCCAAACTTGGGGTTGAGATTAACCACCATCAGTATTTTCTTTTGTCTTTCCATATCTACCTTTTCTCAAATAAATTAATCAATATTTTACTCACCCATTTTGTTACATGTACTTGTTTGATGTGTAGCGGCCGTTTGGTCTGTGTCAGCCAATCTCTTCTTCATTCCCAGGGCCTTAGTTGACAGTATAAGTCAGTGAAAGTTGCATCTTTCTTTCTAGAGTATGTCATGAACTTTAACAATAACTCAAATACGGTTTCTTGTTGGTCTGGTTGCAGAAAGATTCTATTGAGTCAAGAAGTGTTCTAGATTTACACATCTATCAAATCTATTATCTTTTAAAAATAACTCCGAGATTCTGATTCTAAGTTAGAAGATATCATAGATTTAGCAAATGAAATCTTGAATTTTCATTAGAAATCCGAGAATAATTTCTCATAGAACAGATAAGAGGAAGTCAAGTCAGATTTAATCCGCGCCACATAAATGGTTTTCAAATTTTTACCAATAGTTTAAGATCCTTGGGCACCTCTGGAAAAGCGGTGGAAAATAAATTTGATGGATAAAATGGAGGGGCATACCCTGGAGGTGGGTACCCATACCCAGGCCACATCCCAGGGTACATGTAATGACCATATGGGTTAGGTGTCATTCCTGGTTGGATGCCTCCACTGGAGGGACCCATTTGTGATTGTGGTTCATTCATCTGATTGTTGTTTTCACCTGACTATCCCCATTTAGCGTTGGGTTGTGTTGTTTGAGCCATGTTGTATCCCGTGGGCATATAAGGTTGCCCCCCATATTTGGTTAGGGTTTGTTTGCTGGTTCTCAATCCTGGTTCCAGTATTAGGGAGAAATTAGCACCAGGCTTCCAGTTTATTTTCATTTTCTTTGGGTGTAGTTATTCTTACTACTACCTAAAACGAGTCATGCTGATTGTTTGTCCTGCTGTGGTGGGTTCTGTAGTTTGCTTTAACTGTAAGTTGAATGTACTATCAAGGAAATTTGTCTTTTGGAAAAACTTAGGGATACTGTCCCTCACTGGTAGTCTCCTACTTTAAATTTTCTTCTTTTCCTGGTTTTCATCAAAAAATTAGGAGAAGGATGTAAATGTCGGCCGACATTATTAGGATTGAAAGGACCTACTAAGATAGGGGCCCCTAAGGGATTTACTTTTCTATTCAGGGCGCGTTATAGCTATGTCTTGCTTATCTATGCACAGAGGCTTCTTGTTCTCTTTCCCTTTACACTGTAGCTTCTTTTATCTCCTCTTTATCTAAATTCTTTGGTTTATGTTCCTCATCTTCGGTATTATCGTCTTTATTTGTATTATTTTCTGTTCCTCCCATTCTTGCTCCACATATGTCCTTTGTGGCCCATGTCCTCCGAACAATGTGTGTGAGCAAAGAAAAACACTAAACACAACAAGAACCCGAAAAATATTGGGAGATTTAGCATCTTCCCTGATTAAATTCAAAATTAGGATGAAACAATAAAAAATCACAATGACAACTAACAAACCAATTGAATACTGCTAAGCTTAAAGTTAGAACTTAAATACTATATTCCTTATGAATTTTCTGTGTGAACTCATCGTTCTAAGCCCAAAATAAATCCAAATAGATCTCTTCATTCTTGATTCATTTATATAAGATTTGTTGGGGATTTGAATATATATATGCTGCCATATATATATATATATATATATATATATATATATATATATATATATACTCCTCTCACCTATACTTCTTATATATATATATATATATATATATATATATATATATCATATATAATGGTGGAAGCAATGTGTGTTCAATAGAATAATATTAGCTTTTACTCCCAGCGAAAAAATGAGAAAAAGATTATAAGAGTAGCAAAAGAGTATGATTTTTAACAGGGTAGTACCTAATCGTCAATAGTATGAAGACACACCACTGCGAAATGGTAAGTCGAAGACACTATGTCCCGTTGAAGCTGAAGCAAACTGCTGGATACATTTGGAGGGACCTTGGTTATGCTGCTCGCTAATTGTGGAATGTGATATTAGGATGTTTAGAGTAGGTACTTTAGGACAAAGGAGAAGAAAAGAAAAGTAAAATAAATAGGTTTATTACCCAGTGAAAATGAGGACTATATTAAGTTCTATGGTACAGACTAAAAAACTATATACTAAGTAAAAATACCCGAAACCATAGATATTTTATGAACTGGTAACAAAGGTTGTGTGTAGGAAATACTGGAATTATCTCGGTATTTCATGAGGAGACTTTATATAAAATCTCAGAATTTGAAAATGTTAGAGAGAGATGGTCATCACAGATGAATAACCACTCTGATAGGATTTATTATTATATTCTTAAGAGTGATTGTTATAATTAGTTAAGAAACAATCACTAATTACAATGTGACATGGGAAATGGATTTCTTTATATTTATAATTATGATTATATAATTATATTATAGTCACTATAAAAATAGTTTTATTATTATGATTATAATAATGAGATTATAGTCACTATTAAAGAATAGTTATTACAAAAAGGTTAGGCTTAACTTATATTTAATTCTTCTCTATGTTTGAGATCACTTTCAATACAAACATGGTAATCATACGTTTTGACACTTAAGGGAGTTCATGCATGAGTGGATGGGAACCATAAAGAGACAAGGGCAATTATTATTGCCTCATAATTAAGGTTGATAAAATGACAGTTAGTATTTGCCCCAACTTTAAGTTTTTTTGAGATTTCAATCTAAGCCTAGAATTAAGATGGGTCTTGAAATAAGTTCTTGGGACTATATTTGACAACCAAGAAATAAGATGATTCTTGAGAGGTGTCGCTAGAAATAAGATGAATCTTGAGAGGTGGTCTATAATTAAGACCAAAAATGAAACCAAGCAATAAAATCGGTAAAATAAGATGGGTCTTGAGATGGCCTCTTGTGAAATAAATATGAAACCGCAAAATAAAATGGGTCTTTGCCAATCTGGGACCTAAAAATAAAACCCTGTAAAGATTTACAGGAATTAGATAGTAATCCAAAGGATGGGATTTTCATCCAACTTGCAGAGTTCACCGAGGATCCAAGGATAATAAAGACTCATTTACCGTTTTCTTTACTGTCCCCGTCTCTTCTAGAAACCTGTAAAGTTAGTAAGTTAGTTCCATTAAATACCACAAGAAAAATACTAGAGTAACTAGATGACGAAATCAAATGAAATTTTGTTTCTCATAAGTAGAAACTGCAATTGAATATCTAAAATTAAAGAATTTTAATTAAAAAGATTTATTGCTTCAAGTGTTAATCGTTTCTTTTATGGCTTTTGAATGATTTTGGGAAATATGCCCACAACTATTTCTATTTTTAATATAAACTGGGTATTATTATACCGTTTTTAAGGTTTATTAATATAAACTGAACTGGAAAGTAGAAAGTAAAGTTTAAGATCATCCATAAACCAAAATGGCACATAGTTATGTTAAAGAAAAAGATTGGATTCACCAAA
Organism: Trachelipus rathkii; assembly: GCA_015478945.1. NCBI lineage: Eukaryota > Metazoa > Arthropoda > Malacostraca > Isopoda > Trachelipodidae > Trachelipus > Trachelipus rathkii. The sequence continues at coordinate 9,279 of JABUQX010145714.1, forward strand.
TATTTGCCAATGTACTCTGTTATTTAATGTAATTAAATAATTTTCCATTGGGAAATTTTTGGCGAACAAACACTTTGCTTTCTAAAGAATTAGAGACTAGTGTTTACAAACACTTACATATATATATAATAATATATATATATATATATATATATATATATATATATATATATATATATATATATATAGTATATATATATACTTTTATAAGTTTTTTTATATGAATCTTATTGCTGCTAACTTAGTATATATATATATATATATATATATTATTTTAAAGTTTTCTAAGTTAAAATTCTACTTCCGCATTTATCAAGGTTAAAGAATGTCTCATTCTTTTTACTTGAATAAAAAGAAATAATAATAAAAAAACATATATGTGTGTGATTGGGAGTCAAGGTCGTTCCTTTACTCACATCAACTAGTGAGACCAATGACTCATCAAGTGTATGCTTATGTGTGCGGTTGATGTTTGTGTGCATCTGCCTGTAGATTGTGGTAGTGTGTGTGTGTGCTAAAATGGAATTGATGCATGGGCGTGTGGTGTTTCCTGCCAATGCGCAAGTGCATGTTCATTACCACTAATAACGATCGCAATTGCGCATAAAAGATGAAATATTTAAATGGAAAATTATTGAACAATTAAAAGTAGTGAAATTGAGATAGGCGAAGGCTAGGTGGAAAATTTAAACTTTGCTTTCCTTATTTAATGAAAGAAATCTTTTTTCCCTCTTCCCGTTTGACTAATCTTTTATTGCTTTTTTTTGTCATAAAACTGTGAATCAAACTTTTACGACTGTTTTTATTACCTATTGCTCTTCTGAAATCTCTTCCTTCAAATACTTTGTCATGTACCTTTAATATGCTCTCCAGCATTAGCACACTGCTACTCTTGTTTGCTTTGCATAGTTCACACTACATTAAACACCTCACTACATAAATCTGTTCACACTTACAAGCAAATTCTGAAACTTTGTTTCTCTTTACTAATAGATAATGGACAAAATGTTTTGGTTTCTGTACACTATTGTTTGATACACATACTTCTATTATTCTTTTCTTGGTGTATTATTGTTTAAACTTCATCTCAAAATTTTGTTTTATATAACATTTTATAAGCACTAGAAAAAATCAGCTCCTGGTATTTTATCTGTTTTCTCTGAGACAAACATGTAATCTGTTGTCTTTATAGAAATATACAAACATATTCAAATATATATATATATATATATATATATATATATAATATATATATCTATATATATAATAATATAATATATATATATATATATATATATAATAATAACATATATATATATATATATATATATATATACAGTATTTATTTCATTATATTTTGGGGGGGGCCAAACAAAAATGGTTCTTTATATATATATATATATAATATATATATATATATATATATATATATATATATATATATATATATATATATATATATATATCTTTATATATATATATATATATATATATATATATATATATATATATATATATATATATATATATATATATATATATATATATATATATATATATAATATAGTAGACAAAATATTAAATTCCTCAGAAAAAAATGGGAAGAATTTATATGAATTACTAAACTCATCTTACCTAAATTGTTAATTAATCGCCTGACATGAGAGGGAGCGAAGTCCGAGATAACATCTTCAATTTTATTTTATCATTTGAAGTATATAGGAGGAGCAGAATAATAAGTCTTTCAGTCTCAATAGTATTATTCTCAGTGGTTCAAAGTCTTGTTTGAAAACTGCTCTGCTGAAGCATTAAACAGGATAAAATTGCCAGTGTTGCAACAAAATGTAAATATTTGGAAATTGTGACTACGAACAAGAAATTAATCTATTGCGGTTTTTTGGGCGACCTGTGCTTTGATGTGATGCCATTTCAACTTCATAAATCCCATTCTGCTTTTACTAAATCTTGTATTAGGCTTTCGAGATCTTCCTTGTGCATGCAGACCCACAATCTTTATCTCTCATATGGCACATTACACCGTTCGGTATGACAGTTAGGAAAGTCAAAGGCCCTCTCTCTGTGCAAATATTAAATCATTTAAAAATAGGTATAAATGATAATGTGCGATAATAAGTCTTTGGGTTGGAAGTAGGAATGTTGGGTCTGTATTTTTTAGTTGTTAATTCTTGGTACAGTAATTTCAATACTCAGTTCAGATTCAAATACGCTTACATTCTTCAAAAATCAACTAAAATTCTAATGTTGCATTTCTCTGATCTTCAAGTTTAGTTTAACTAATGGACTTACGATTTGTTCCGACAGCGACGAATTATATGAAATTAAAAAAAGTTTTGTTCTTTTTATAAGTTGATATGATATAAAATTTTAGAAGCGAGAAAAATTTGTGGGGGCAACTATATATATATATATATATATATATATATATATATATATATATATATATATATATATATATATATATATATATATATATATATATATATATTCTGCTATATATGGATATAATCCAATATAGTTCTCCTATTTTGAAAACAATATCAAAATATATATTAACATAATATAATTAAATAACATAATTATCAATTCTTAATTACTATTTTAATTATATAATTAATATATATTTTTTTTAAATTAAAAAATTAGAAAGACTTTTAAAATGTTATTCCCAAGCCATTACGAGTTTGTTGTCTGGAAATGGTACTAACATTCACTAATTACATTAATTTAAATTAATTAATAAAAATTAATTATTAATAAAAAATTATCTTAATTTTTTCTTTTTAGATTAATTTAATAGGAATTTTTTTGATACTTTGAATTCCTTTTCTTACATTGGAAAGAATATTGGAAGACTGTCTCTTGAGTTTACTCCTTTGTGTGGCCTCTATCAGAGATTCCTTTTGATGTGTCCGAATAAATCCTGGGGAATGGGTTCGCCAGTTGTGGAGATTTTGTTTTTCTTGTTTCTTAACAATCCCAACTACTTCTTGAAAATAAAACGCTTCAGAGTACACTCTTTTTATTTGTTCAAATGAAATGAAAAATCAAAGACCAAAGACATAATTTTAGACATTGTCTAAGACATAGACATAATCCAAAACAGCTTATATGGAAATAGAAATAAACATAATAATTAATATACATCATTAGTATTAGGGATATACTGATACCAGAAAAGAGGCTGATACCGATACTGATACTCTATTTTTTTAGGTGCCGATACCAATACTTTAATTAATATAATAAATACACAGTAATAAGATAGAACATTTGTATATTGCTAGGCAACTCAGGATTGCATTCCCTGTACAACTAATACTTAGTCATTTATTTCATATTTGGGTTTTGCCCTATTATATTTATTTTATCAAATTAAAATAGTATCTTTAAGAATAATAAATGCAAATATAATATTATCTTTTTATTTCTTTATTCAAAAAATATTCCATTTCCATTTTCCAGTAAGTATTAATAAAGTTTAGCTACTAGCTTTTATGATTTAATATGAATACAATTTACAAGAAGATTCTTTAACTAGCTACAATATAAAGAATAAAAATAATGAAAGAAGAGACCTCAATTAATCAGCTGAAAAGACAAAATAAAAAAAACACTATTATTCAAACTATGACATAATAATATACTCATTTATGTGCGACATGTCGCACATATATGTGCGATCGTGATATTTCATTTGCGGCCTCGTCGCACATATTTGTGCGACACAGTGACTTCGTTTGAGGCCTCGTCTCACAAATCTGTGAGACAATACATGCAATTATATATGCTCAAAAGATAGCGTGGCCGCTGAGGAAACTTTTGGTATAAGTCTCGTGGCCGTCGGTGTTACAGTTCTAGTTTTACCTTACGTTTAGTTTCATATGAAAATGGGAATATATATATATATATATATAAATATATATATATATATATATATATATATATATATATATATATATATATATATATATATATATATATATATATATATATATATATATCTCATAAGCATATGAATCCATGTACCGGCACGGGGGCTGTGGTGGTGGTACACTTTTTATTTATTATTTTTAATATTTGATTATTATTTTATTATTTTATAAATATTTATAAGTTTACGTATTTTAGCTCTAGTAAAAACATTAGGAAATAGATGTCACACATGTATGTGCGACAGGGTCTGTCGCACATATATGTGCACATGTCGCACATATAGGTGTGACATGGACCAATGTCGCACATATATGAGAGACACGGCTGCTGGTGAAATTAAAAAAAAAAAACAATAAAAATTAAATATCTCGGTAAATACTTTGTACCTTTACGAATTTCAGCTACCATATGATTTCATTAATCCATAACCTAATAAAAATCAAAAAATCTTAACGTGGCCTCCGGAGAAGTTTTACCGATTTACCCGTGGCAGGCAATGTGATAAGATAAAGATAGATATCATTCAATACTCAAATTCAAAAATTCTGAAATTGTGATGGAAAAACACCATTAAGCTTTCACTAGTATCTGCGCGAGAGCCTGTTCCTTTGGGTGTTTACATTGGGGATGTACCGGAACTGAAATTAGCCGGAATCCCCCAAAAAATCTGTCCGGAACCAGAATTTGTAAAAGTCTAGAATGTGTGTCACATTACTAAAATTGTACTGATCATTTTGAAAAATATACAAATCAAAAAGAAATAATAAGTTTGGTTAGGTTAAGTTCAGTTAAGTTAAGTTGCTTTAGGTTACATATACGAGTGCTTAAATAAATAATTAGGACTTTTTTTTTTTTTTATATAAAGTTATCATTTTTGTCATTTGTTCTTACGCTCAATAAAAAATGCTTACCCAGTTTTAGCACGAATATTTTCTGTATAAACTATCATGATTTCATATAAGTTACTTCTGTTTGCAAAAGTGGAATGTGTTTTGAGTGTAGCACATGGTTTGGAATAAACAAATAAAAAAATAGCAAATGGTTTTATATTACAAATTGATCAACTATTGTGATGGAGTTTATTGATTTGGAAGAAATTAGATTTAAAGCTAATTTAGTGAATGAAACATTCATACAAACAAAACAGACCTACCATACCGCCATCTTGTTTGTTTACATTTTGGAAGAATGTGCTTAAATTTGGCAAACATAGGAAATAGCAACCTTACAGAATTAAGGAAATTCCTTACGTTTGGTGAGCATTTTTCTCTATTTTGCGCTGTTTGACAAAAATGAAACGCAAACTCGAGCATTTCTTACGTTTCGTAAGCGCAAATGCACAAACGAAAACTAGTTTAATAGGTGTGAAGCTCTTTTATTAAAATAAAAGTTTTCTTTTGAATTTTATCAAATAAGACCGTTATCGTTTATGTCATTTGAGCTTACTCTGGATAAGAAATGCTCCCAGTTTTAGGACGAATTTCGTGCATAAACAACGTTTTTTAACGCAACATTTGAAATCAGCTGTTGTGATGAACCACATGGTTTTGAAATAAACAGAAATAAAAAAAAATATATGGTTTATATTACAAATAATTGATCAGCTATTGTGATGGAGTTTATCAATTTTCTAAGGAATTTGATTTAAAGCTAATTTTATTGAATGAAACATGCATCAAGCCAAGGAGCTACCACGCCCCCATCTTGTTTGTTTGCATTTTATCGTAAGAACATGTTTAAAAATTCGGCAAGCAAGGGAAATAGCAACCTTTCAGAACTAAGGAAATTCCTTAAGTTTGGTGAACATTTTTCTTAATTTTGTGCTAAGTTTGACATACACAAACGCAAGTTCAAGCATTTCTTATGTTTCGTAAGCACAAATGCGAAAACGAAAACGGCTTAAAAATGTATTTGAGCCAAACTTATTATTTCTTTTTGATTCGTATATTTTTCAAAATGATTAGTATAATTTTCGAAGTGCGGTACATGTTCTAGACTTTTACCATATATATATATATATAATATATATATATATATATATATATATATATATCTTAATATATATATATATATATATATATATATATATATATATTAACAACAGATTTTGATAAAGATTTTATTCATTAATTGACTACAGATTTGTCATAATAACAACCTCACAAAATTGTTTTAAATGCCATCATTCATAAAAGATTTTTTATTATTAATGATGTTACAAAATTTAGAATAGTGTAAAATATGACACAGAAAATAAAATGAGGTAGTACACCAAAAACATTTAATACAACCCACTTCATAAGCATATGGGAAATCTTCACCGAAGAGAATATCTAAAGTCAAAATTTGGATAGTAAAAGGGAGTCCTGTATTTTCTAGAGACAGGGGACACCCAAAATGACGAAAGATTAAGCCATGAAACAAAGCGAGTCTTGGGAAAATTTCTCCCCCAAAAAGATTTGGCATATCAATGACCCCAAAATCACACAGGCATTTCATCAGAAAATAATGAGGAATTTTATTGCAATGAGTAACTAGCCATTCATAATGTAGAGCAGGGATTCTTAAAACTTATTGCCATCTTCAACCAAATTTTGTAGAGGAGATGTTACCAATACATACAGTAAATTGAGATCAGCAGTATTCAGAAGGTTATTTAAAAAATAGAATGGAGTATCATTTCATATAAGATATATGGACATTTAAATATTCAAATAGAGTCATTTATTTCTTTAACTGCTTACTGGCTTACCAGCGAGTTTGCAAATGGACTGTATATAAAATTACCAAAATATATATTAATGCTCTCTATATTTTTGAGGTATTTAGTCAACTTTATTTAATACTGTAGGTATGTAATAGAATAATAACTGTTAAAGAACATTAGAAACAGGGAACAGTAAAACCACATGGCTCGCGTGTGCATTCCCGTCAAAGCCTAAATAAGACCAATCAAAATAAACATGCTAATGAAAATTGGTAAAAGAATGGGGGTTGGCTCAGGGTTTGTGGACCAAGAAAAGATGTGTGAACACAAGCAGCAATCTGAAAGTCGGCCAATCAGTGCCTGGACTCAAAGAACAAAACCAATAAGATGCTAGAACAAATAGGCTGTCATTACGAGCAAAGGAAGTTAAGTAAACTGCTAACAATATCTTTGGCCAGTACTTGAGTATGTGCATTTCCCCTCATTCAAGGAAAACATTGAAATATTAGAAATAAAAAGACATTAAGAAGCCACATGGACCTATC
>JABUQX010145715.1:5000-12500 GCA_015478945.1 Trachelipus rathkii
TCTTCTTCTTCTTCTTCTTCTTCTTCTTCTTCTTCTTCTTCTTCTTGCTTCTTCTTCTTTTTCTTCTTCTTCTTCTTCTTCTTTTCTTCTTCTTCTTCTTCTTCTTCTTCTTCTTCTTCTTCTTCTTCTTCTTCTTCTTCTTCTTCTTCTTCTTCTTCTTCTTCTTCTTCTTCTTCTTCTTCTTCTTCTTCTTCTTCTTCTTCTTCTTCTTCTTCTTCTTCTTCTTCTTCTTCTTCTTCTTCTTCTTATTCTTCTTCTTCTTCTTCTTCTTCTTCTTCTTCTTCTTCTTCTTCTTCTTCTTCTTCTTCTTCTTCTTCTTCTTCTTCTTCTTCTTCTTCTTCTTCTTCTTCTTCTTCTTCTTCTTCTTCTTCTTCTTCTTCTTCAAATAATTGATTGCCCTACGAGGGGAAACAATATTTTAGACCTATTAATAGTGAGTCACTTGAACTTGGTAAGAAGTTTTGAGGTTATAGAACCCATTGGTAAAAGTGATCATAACATGATTAAATTTACCATTAATATTGAAAACAAAATACACAACAATTACTTGAAATTTCCAGATTTTAAGAACGCCAATTTTAATGGCTTAAAAGACAGTTTATCTGTCTATGACTGGGATGAGATATTAACAGGAAATGCAAATGTAATGTGGGATACGTTTCTACAAATATTTAAAGACAAAGAAAAAGATTTTGTTCCATATAAAATGAAGCTAACTTTACCAAATTCAAAGCCAAGATGGTGGAATAATGAAATTAGAGATTCTTTAAGTAATAGAAATAGAGCATATAAACTATGGAAGTCGTCTCCTTCAGTGGAAAATAATAATAGTTACATAGCTTGTCGGCGAAGCTGCAAACGATTAATTAGATATTATAAACGAAACTATGAAATTAATATTGCTCGTGAATGTAAAATTAATCCTAAAAAGTTTTACAAATATGTTAATAACAAAAGTTCCATTAAGGAATCAATTGGTCCTTTACTGGACATTAATGGTAATTTAAAATCAAACAGTGCTGATATGGCAAACATTTTAAATAATTTTTTCTCGACAGTTTTTACGAAAGAGAATCTAGATAGCCTGCCTAGCATGGAAGACATAAGGGATTTTTATGCAGACAACATTTTAGATACATTTGAAATTCTAGAAGAGGAAGTTGCTTTCCAGATTGATAAACTATTAATAAATAAATCACCTGGACCAGATGGATACTATCCAATGCATCTCAAACATTTGAAAGACATATTAGTGAAACCTTTGACAATGCTTTTCAATAAGTCTTTAAAGGAAGGAATAGTTCCTCATGATTTCAAAATTGCTAATATAACTCCCATTTTCAAAAAAGGAGATCGTAAGGTTCCGAATAACTACAGACCAATTAGCTTGACTTCTATAGTTGGTAAAATTTTTGAAGCAATACTAACTAATAGGTTAGTTGCACATCTTGAAGATCATGGATTGCTCAAGAATACCCAACACGGTTTTAGGAGAAATAGATCATGCTTAACAAATTTACTAGAATTTTTTAATGTGGTTATTAACGATGTAGATAATTATAAATCCTTCGATGTCATTTACTTAGACTTTCAAAAGGCATTTGATACCGTCCCTCATCAAAGATTATTGGAAAAGCTTAGAGCTCATGGTATTCGAGGAAGACTTTTAAATTGGATTAAAAATTGGCTTTCGGATCGACAACAACGAGTCGTTATCAATGGTGAATGCTCAGATTGGACGAATGTTACTAGTGGTGTACCCCAAGGATCTGTCCTGGGTCCAATACTGTTCATTATATATGTAAATGACATAGATGACAATATTTTAGGCAATATTTCGAAATTTGCGGATGATACGAAACTTGGAAATCGCATAATATGTGAGAAAGATCATCAATTACTCCAAAGCGACTTAAACAAGATTGTAAATTGGTCAAAAACATGGCAAATGAAATTTAATACCCGATAAATGTAAAGTTATACATTTTGGAAGTAGGAACAATGAATATGATTACAAAATAGATGACACAATTATCAAAGTTGTCAGTGAGGAAAAGGATCTAGGAGTATTAATTAATAAGGATTTAAAATTTGCGAAACAATGTGCTGAAGCTGTTAAGAAAGCAAATAAAGCTCTAGGATTTATTGCCAGAAACTTCGAATATAAATCTAAAAATATAATACTTCCTCTCTATAAAACATTAGTTAGGCCTCATCTGGAATACGCAGTGCAGTTTTGGAGTCCTACCTCAAAAAAGACATAGAAAAAATTGAAAGAATTCAAAGAAGGGCAACTAAATTAATCCCTGAATTGAGAGGTAAATCATACGAACAACGACTACGTGAATTAGATATCCATTCTTTAGAGACAAGAAGATTGAGAGGAAAATTAATAGAAGTTTTCAAAATACTAAATAAATTTGACAATATCGATTACAGGCAATTCTTCAGATATAATTTTAATGATGTAACACGAAGTAATGGGCATAAACTCTGTCATAAACGATTTCAAACAAATATAGCAAAGAATTTCTTCACTTACGATGTAATCGAGAAGTGGAATAGTCTTTCTTATGAAATAGTGAACAGCGCTAACATCGATTCATTCAAGAAAAAGTTAGATAAACACTTTAAGGATATTGGTCTGTGAACGTCAATTCAACTCGATTTTAATTTATTCAAACACAAGAATCTGTAGTATCCTGAATATGGTAAAATCAAACTAAAAAAATTGAAATAATTTAGAAAATGTTATAAGTACAGCGTAAAAAGAATTACGGCTTGTATTAGCTTTGATGTTCATGGCTTGCAAAGTATCCGTTCTAGGATAGTGATATCATCGATCGCACTTAACCTGTAATAAATAGCTTTGATGTTTACCGCATAGAACATCTGTTACAAATAATTGTAATCAATAACTGTAGTAAGTGGCTTTGATGTTTATCGCATAGAACATATCTGTTCTAAGACTGTGATCTATTCGATCACACTGAATGGCTGTAGTTGATGGCTTTGATGTTTTCCGCATAGAACATATCTGTTCTAATACGGTGATCTAATCGATCACACTGAATAACTGTAGTAAATATTTTTGATGTTCACCGCATAGAACATATCTGTTCTAAGACGGTGATCAAATCGATCACAACACAATAAATAAACAAAAATACTTAACATACTATGATGTTTGTTGCTTAGAAGCAGATCTGCTCTAAGTGAGCAGACTCATATGTTACATAGAAATAGGTAAAATAATATGCTTATTTCAAAAATACATAACAGGTTTTTTTAATAACTGTAGACACATCCAACAAATTAAATAAACAAAAATACTAAACAGACTAGCCTTGAGTGGACTGTAAAGTCTTTGCTAGTCGGTGTTCTGTAGTTCTGTAGTTCTGTAGTTCTTCTTCTTCTTCTTTATAATGTAAAATATATTAAAAAACATTAACTTCTTCTTCTTCTTCTTCTTCTTCTTCTTCTTCTTCTTCTTCTTCTTCTTCTTCTTCTTCTTTTTCTTTCTTTTTCTTTTTTCTTTTCTTTCTTTTTCTTTTTCTTTTCTTTTCTTTTCTTTTTCTTTTTCTTTCTTCTTCTTCTTCTTCTTGTTCTTCTTATTATAATTGTACTCTTCATATTTGATCTCAAATTCTTGAAATTCTTACATGTTTTTAATATTCTTCTTCTTCTTCTTCTTCTTCTTCTTCTTCTTCTTCTTCTTCTTCTTCTTCTTCTTCTTCTTCTTCTTCTTCTTCTTCTTCTTCTTCTTCTTCTTCTTCTTCTTCTTCTTCTTCTTCTTCTTCTTCTTCTTCTTCTTCTTCTTCTTCTTAACTTCTTCTTCTTCTTCTTCTTCTTCTTCTTCTTCTTCTTCTTCTTATTCTTCTTCTTCTTCTTCTTCTTCTTCTTCTTCTTCTTCTTCTTCTTCTTCTTCTTCTTCTTCTTCTTCTTCTTCTTCTTCTTCTTCTTCTTCTTCTTCTTCTTCTTATTATTATTATTATTATTATTATTATTATTATTATTATTATTATTATTATTATTATTATTATTATTATTATTATTATTATTATTATTATTAATGAAATAGTAGTAGTAATAGTAATAATACTAATGCTATTATATTATTACTATTATTATTATTATTATTATTATTATTATTTATTATAATTATTATTATTACAGTTATTATTATTATTATTATTATTATTATTATTATTATTATTATTATTATTATTATTATTATTATTATTATTATTATTATTATTATTATTATTATTATTATTATTATTATTATTATTATTATTATTATTATTATTATTATTATTAATATTATGAATATTATTATTATTATTATTATTATTATTATTATTATTATTATTATTATTATTATTATTATGTATTATTATTATTATTATTATTATTATTATTATTATTATTATTATTATTATTATTATTATTATTAATTTTATTATTATTATTATTATTATTATTGTTATTATTATTATTATATTATTATTATTATTATTAGTGAGAAAATTTTTAAGTTTCCTCTCAGTAATTAATATTTTTATTTTCTCAAAAGGTTCAAACAATTGCCATTATTAGTAGTTCTAAAGTTAAAAATTTATTGTTATTATTAATATTATAATTGCTAATACAGTTTAAGTAATTTTTAAAGTAATTTGTCATAATAATGGCGACTCTGAACAGACATCTTCCTCTTTTGAATTAATTGGGAAAACTATTATTGTTATTATTATAATAAAATGGCATTGCAAAAACAGACAAGTAAATAAACAACAACAATACCAACTGCAAGAGTAGCAGTAGCAACAGCAACAAAAACAACAACAAGAATGAAAAAAAGTTATTTGTTAACTGAATTAGCTTAAAATTCGAATGTTTCTGCAAAATTTTGGGTACAATAAAAACTGTTTGGCAGTTGGAAAAAACAATAAACAGCAAATTATACTAATAATAATAATAATAATAATAATAATAATAATAATAATAATAATAATAATAATAATAATAATAATAATAATAATAATAATAATAATAATAATAATAATAATAATAATAATAAAGTATATATATATAAATAATAATAATAAATAATAATAATAAGTTTATATATCTTATCAGATATAATATAATAATAATAATAATAATAATAATAATAATAATAATAATAATTAAAGTATATATATATATATATATATATATATATATATATATATATATATATATATATATGAGTTTATAGATATATATTATCAGCTTAAATTCAAATGTATATAGTTTAACAAAACGTGATTTCATATTAAAAGATTGCTTGTAGTATTTTATTTATAATTATGCTTGATAACAAACATGAATAATATACTGCTTTGATTTACATATTGAATGGTATTTTTTGAGAGTTTAAACTTTATTTTTTAAAAGTTAATTAAACTGTTTAATAATCAAATCATCCGAACAGATTAAACGACTCAATTACTGAAACCAATATTAAACAGAGAAATGTTTGTTTAAAAACTTTAAATCAAATATAATTATATTTTATTTTCAAATAAAATAATAATAAAATAGTTATATTTAATTTGAATATATATATATATATATATATATATATATATATATATATATATATATATATATATATATATATATATATATATATATATATTATATATATATATATATATACATATATATAAAATAATATATATATATATATATATATATATATATATATATATATATATATAATATGAGAAGAATATATAATAAATAATGTATTTATAAAAATATTTTTATATAATAATAAAGTATTATACACTCTTTAAAGTACAGATATTTTTATAGTTTTATATTTAAAAATGTTTATATATCTTGAATAGTATATATATATATATATAATATATAATATATATACTATATATATATATATATCTCAGTGTATGATAAAACCAGAGATGACGAATCATGGCAGATGTCCTAGACTCCTTTGAGGAGTTCAGAATCTTTATGTTCTTTTCCACAATGCTAACTCTTTAGCACCGTCAATTCAAAAATTATATATATGCATGACGAGCATATATATATATATATATATATATATATATATATATATATATATATATATATATATATATATATATATATATATATATATATATATATATATATATAAGTCATGTTTCTTCTGTAAATTAGGTTATGACGAAGTCTTTAATTAATAAACTCTTGTATACTAAAAAAAGGCTTGATGGTTGGTTGTGTCCTATCGAATGATTTAAACTGTGGATGTGATTAATTAACATAACATAGACTTGATTTTGCTTTCCCACCGACCAGGATACGAACCCGGGCTATAGGGAATATATAAAGCAGGTGTTTTACCGACTGAGCAACGAAAAACGTTATAACCTCTTAAGCGTGAACTTAATTATTTATGTTCCTTTCTTCTACAAATTCATTATATGTTTCTGATACTGATAAATAAGTTAAAAGTGTCTAATACTGATGTGATTGTTGCTGGGTAAAGGTATTCAAATAATTAAACAACCCTCAACCACAGCCGTCAACCAGTGTAAAGTCATGAATGGAATTTTTATATTATTTTAATATATTTATATATTTTATTTATATTATTTTACTTTATTTTGAGCTAGAAACACTATTCAAGGCAAGGAATAAAAAATAAAATAAAATCATATTAACTATTTATATTTTTTTATCATTATAATTTCGTACCTCACGGACATAGCCCTATTATAGGAGGGAGAATTTCTCTAGGTAATCGCTACCTAGGATCCCGACGAAAGATAGAACCAGGGCACTTGCCTTGCGATACCCGTTCTACCAATTGAACCATTGTACCAAAGACAATCATATTAAATCTCACTGAATTAATAAGTTGCTAATCTAGAACAATTAATTTTTAGAGAACAATATATGGAACTACAAACCCCCTCCCTAGAGAACAGTGTGGAACAACAGACCCTCAAGAGAGCAAAGTGTGGAATAACAAACCCCCAAGAGAACAAAGTGTGGAACAACAGACCCCCAAGAGAGCAAAGTGTGGAATAACAAACCCCCCAAGAGAACAAAGTGTGGAACAACAGACCTCCAAGAGAGCAAAGTGTGGAATGACAAACCCCCAAGAGAACAAAGTGTGGAACAAAAGACCCCCAAGAGAGCAAAGTGTGGAATAACAAACCCCCCAAGAAAACAAAGTGTGGAACAGCAACCTACACTCTTTCCTCAAATCAATAAAGTTAAAGACGTTTTTTTTATAAATATATGTATATAAATACCTAAACCCCGCAAGAGAACAAAGTGGAACAATAGACCCCCAAGAGAGCAAAGTGTGGAATAACAAACTCCCCAAGAGAACAAAGTGTAGAACAACAGACCCCCAAGAGAAAAAAGTGTGGAATAACAAACCCCCAAGAGAACAAAGTGTGGAACAACAATCTACACTCTTTCCTCAAATCAATA
>JABUQX010145716.1:0-10874 GCA_015478945.1 Trachelipus rathkii
CTTCTCTTAATTCATCGCGGATAGGCCTGGGGGTATAAAAAGGAATGTTTAATTTATCCTGAGCAATATTGCTTACCATTACCTCCTCAACTAGTCCAGGTGTGTCTCCTCCTAAAACCTTTTCACTTTCTTCACTACTAGCATCCGAAATATTTATCCCTATCGTATAACTGCTGTTTGGGAACCTTCGTGCTTCCTCGAACTCCCGTAGATCAAATCCATCATCCGAGTTTACATCTTCTTGTAATGAATCCATCCAGTCTAATAACTCACTGGTGTCTATAGGTGACGAAGTAGGATCCGTTTCTGTTTGAGTACTTTTGTCTTCCCTAAATCCTCTGTTTGTGTTCCTATTTCTTCCTTCTGGTTAGGCTTGCCCATAGCCAACACCAAAAGATCCCATGTGCCTTAAGTCTTTGTTCCCTGCTTCCTGCTTCTTGTTGTTCTCCTTGAATGGTCACTGTATACTACATACGTTGACGGTACTTCCCTTTCATCCTCTGTTATCATCTCATCACTGTGTTCAACCTCTAGGTGATATTCTCCTTCTTCATTTTTAAAATACTGTTTTAAGTATTTAGGTGGATCTGCCCATATCTTCAAGTGTGCATAGTGTACCCTCATTGTTTTACCTTGACCTTCGACATCATACGTCATTCCTCCGGCAATTACCTTGATCACTGTGAAGGGACCTTCATACCTTTCACTTGTTTTTTTCTCCAAAGATCTGTCAACTGAAATGATTTTCCGTTTCACCTTTAGCCCTACCGCGTAAGGTAGCCAGTTTAGGTGTCCCTCCTTCCATTTACCTTGCTCTTCCATAGAGATTGGTAGTATACCTTTCCCTTTTTGTGTGTTTGTATCAGGAGTTTCTCCGCTGGTGTCATTACAAGCTCAGAGAGTTTCATGACTACTTTAGGTAAGCAATCGTCCCATTCCTGATCCTTTGTTGCCGTATTCTTCAAGAATTCTGCAAATGTAGGGTTAGTGCGTTCTACTGCACCATTAGACGAAGGTTTTTATGGACTACTAAATACCTCCTCCTTCTTCTGATCTTCGGTGTAATAAATTGTCCTTCAATTCCTCACTTTCTTCACTGTCTGAGCAGTCTTCAGTTTCCTCCTCAGATGGTACATGTTGTTCATCAGTCGCCAATTCATCAACCATAATATCTTCTTCTTTCGAATCAAATGTTCCATCGTCCCTTAGTGGGTTAAAGTGTGACCCTCCTAATACCTGTATATGTATATCCTTCAAGTTGTTATGTTTCCTTGCCCTTGGCCCAATGTAGATAACTGAACAACAGATTCCATGGTGCAGCCAGATCCTCAAGTTAAATTCATCGCTGGCTACTAATAATACCTCTGGAACTGGTTCTCTTCCTGGTATCCTAATAGTTTTAAGCCATTTCAGAGACTTTGGCTTCCTATCCAAACCATACATCCTTCGATCGTTTACTAAAGTATCTAATAAAAATTTTCTTAATTCCTTATGATCCCATTTTTGTAATCGTTCCCTCTTTAAAATTTCTTTAAAACTCAAGAACAAAGAGTCAGCACCTCCTGGTACTAACTTTATTATTTCCAACCCTTTTGGTAAAGCCCCTGGATCTGTAACGTCAACTTCTTCATCTGGTTTCCTATGACACCGAGACCATGTATCCGCAAAGACATTGTCCTTCCCTGGATAGTATTGAATTTGAAAGCTATATTCACTCAAGTCGTCTAGGACGCGGGCCAACTTACTATCCACCAATTTCATTGTGTGAAGATATACTAATGGTCGATGGTCCGTGTAGAGGATGAAATCTTGTCCCAAAAGGAAGGGGCGGAAACTTTTAATTCCCCATCTTATGGCTAATAGCTCCCTTTCTATAGTAGATGTTCTTCTTTCGCATGCGGTAAATGAGTGAGAGTTGTAAGCGATCACTCTCCTTTCGCCTTCTTGCTCCTGACATAATCCTGCACCCATGCCAAATCCACTTGCATCTACATAAAGTTCTAATTTTTCACTACCCTCTGAAAAATCTGGGAATACCAATTCCACTGACTTTCATTAGTTTTTTTAAACCTTCAAAAACCTTAATCCTTTCATCCGTCCATTCAATTTTGTCCTTCCTTTTTCCTCCTGTTAACGCACTGAGAGGTGCTGCTACTCCTGAACAATTTCTGATGAATTTCCTCTGAAAGTTTATCATCCCAAGATATCGCCTTAGTTCGCCCACATTAGTTGGTCTTTCCAACTTATCCACCTGGTCCATGAATTCTGGAAGTTTCCTTATTCCTGTTCTGCTGAGGATATGACCCAAGAACTTCACCTCCTTTTGAACCCAACTACACTTGCTAATCTTGATTTTAACGTTCGTTTCGCGAAACCGTTGTAGGACTTGTTCAATTAATATTAGGTGCTTCTGAAATTCCTTTGATATTAGTAGTACATTATCTACAAACACCACTACTTTATTCCGGCTAAATCCTGTTAGTATCTTTTGCATATCCCTCTGGAATGCTGCCGGCCCATTATTTAATCCGAAACTCAATCTTTTGAATCGGTATTGCCCACTAACTGTTGAGAATGCGGTAAAATCCTTACTGTCATCTCCGAATTGCATTTAGTAGTATCCTTTCACTAGATCCAGGCAAGTGTAATATTTTACCCAATGGCACGAAAAAATCGTTTCGGTTATGTTGACCATCGGAAATCTGTCTGCTTCTGTCACCTTATTTAAGCGTCGATAGTCCACACACAGACGCAGCGTTCCATCCTCTTTCTGACCTTACTGGCACTACTGGAGAACTCCATTCTGCCGCGCATGGTTCTACAATATCTTTTAGGCATAACTCCTGGACTTGATTTTCAATCTCCTCATTTGTTTTTTGGTCGAACCTTCTTGCCCTTTGATATATAGGAGTATAGTCATGTAGCCGTATTCTATATGGCATCATTGACGTTTCAGTCACGTCTGAGTCTCCTCTGCTAAATACTTCATTTTGTCTATATAAAACATCTATAATTTTCCTTCTTTGCTCTTGTTTCAGTCCTTCCATAAAAGTGATTTCTTTTTCCAACTTTCCTCTCGTCCATTCTTCCTCAATGATTCACTTGTTTTGCGGGGCTGATCCCAGTTTTCAAGCCCCACCTAAAAATAATGGACATAAAAATTCCGGAATTTTCAGCCGATTTTTGACTATATAGACAACAAAATGTTTTTTTGCGCTCTAAAACATTGTTTGGTGTTTTTCCTGTGACTGTAGTCATATCTGAATATTCAATTTTTCAAAATCCATGTTTTTGACTATTTTCATAACCGGTTTCAGATTTTTTGTGAAATGACTTCAAACTTGATATGCATAGATGGTCCATTACCTACAATAGTACGTATTACATTTTCAATTTTTGGTTTGTGCTCAGCGTTGTCCAATTTCCAAACCCATTTTGAATTTGAAAAGTAGAAAAATTGACATGTTTTTCTTATCGAATCAACATCACATTTTCCAGAGATATATAGTCGGGCAAGATGCATTCTTTTTACTTAGATAATTTTTTGCACATTCAATAAAACTTAAAAATTTTCAAAACTTTTGAAAATTTGTTCCAGAACAAATCCAAAACTATTATATACAAAGAAATTATCTCAGTAAAAAAGATGCACACTGCCCTCTTGTGATCATTGTCGAACAGGCTAAAATATGTTAATTTTCACTTTGGTGTGTAAAAAAATGGGTTGGAAAGTGAAGACAGCACTGAGCTAAACAAAAAGTCGAAAATGCTATCCCCTTGATATTGTAGGTAATGGTTTACATGTCATATTTCAAGATTTGGCTAAACTCACAAAAAATATCTGAAAGTTGTGTAATGGTCAAGCATGGTTTGAAAGTATTCTGGTGCTGTTTACAGTCTAACTTCAGTAAACGTTTTAAACTTGCAAGCTTATTTGTGTTTATATAGTCAAATCGGCTGGCATTCAGGCTATGTCCACAGTGGGGCTGAAAAACCTAAGCTGGATCATGCCCTCAATGATTCCTTGTTTTCCTATTTCTCGCACCATTGTGTTTACTGCACATCCTCTGTTTTCATATTTTTGTAGGTTATCCTCATCTAGTACTAGGTGAGCCATCCCCATTTTTTCTTCTCTTCCTAATCTTAGTTGTCCCGGTGTTAATTTCCTTATTAATAGGTTTCCTTCTTTTTCGCTCCATTTTACCAATCCAGGCAGTACCTTAAATCGTTTGTTATATCCTCTTCGGTTATATTCTACTCCTTCAGTCAATAATTTCTCTGGTTTAATGTCGTAATGTCTGCTCTTCCTGGGCTTAATGTTTTTTGAGTCCCATTCCACTTTTATTGAGATCCAATTATCATTTGTAATCGTGACCTCATCTGTGGCACACACTGGTAAGGATGTTACAACCCTCACACAGTTCCCAGGTCTTTCGGCAAGATATACCTGTTCCTTTGTATTATATTCCCCATACCTTGTGATCGATTCATCTTTTACATCTATTTTGATTTTATTTTGGATTAAAAAAGGCATTCCTAAGGTTGTTATTCTTTTAAGTTTTTCCACTACGATAAAATCCGCAGATCCATATTCGATATCATCAATGTTGATTCTTAACTTTGCCGTCCGATGAGATTCTACCACCTGCTGTAGGTCTCCTACTCCTCTTAGTCTCATCAACTTGTTTGTAACTTCGGGACTCGAGATCCTTCTAAATTTCTCCTGTCCTATAATACAATATTGGGAACCACTGTCTATTATTGCCTGTGTTTCTATATTATTTAATTTTATAATAAATTTCAATAAAGGTGTTATATTTATACCTTGAATACCTTCATCATACATCCTGCTTGCTGCATGATATATCCCTGTTGTGATATTTACAGTCTCCAGCTCTCCGTTTTTTATTCTGGGTGTCCTTTGAGGCAAAGCATTTTCAACATCCTCAATTTTCCTACTTCTAAATTCTTCTGCCTCTGGATCCAATGTTGTGTAACCTTGAGTAGTCGGGCTAGTTTCTGGAAGAAGATTTATTTTGAGGGTTCGCTCCGACTTGTTCCCGGTGCTGAAGGAGCTCCCTCGTTTCCCGAAATTATTGGTGTTGTCCTCCTTTTTATTAATTCCGTTATCTCTTCTCTTAAAGGACAGGTATCCCTCCAATGTCCTACTCCTTTACACAAAAAACATCTTTTTTCAATGGGTCTTCTTCCATCTTGCTCTTGTCTGCCCATGTCCTGTTGTTCTTGCCTTCCGAAATCCTGTTGTTCCTGCCGCCTGTAACCTCCTCTTGGTCATTACTCCCTTACCTTAAACACCATCCATTATATTTCCAACATTCTCTTCTGATGTGGCCATAATTTGTTACAACAGTAACATTTTTTTCCACCACCATATCTCCTAGTGTCCCGCCTAGTGTATTCTCTTGCATCCTGTTGATACACTGGTTTCCCATAGCGTACTTTATCCGCATATGTTCCTTTTTTACTGCCTTCCTCAGGTAGGGTGGCCAATATTGGTATGCCTTCATCTTTAGGTTCCTCTTCTTGTTCATTCAATTTATCTTCATCCTGTGCCCAGTTTAAAATATCTTTCCACCGTATTTTTGCACTTTCCTTTTCACCTCCCATTCTTATTTTAAAACGCCTTGCTATACCTTTTGGCAAGCAATTCAAGAATTGTTTTTTTAGCACTTGCTTGTCCCGGTCTTCTTCCTTAGTAGCTGCTTCATAGGTGGTCTGTCCTTAACGCAGAATCCTTTTTGCAAATTTATCTGCTCAGTTTCTTTTTCCTCCTAACACCAGCTCCTTAACCTTGCTACATTAGTGCTATATTTGATTTTTGCCCTATAAATACTATAATACGTCCTTAATGATGGACCTTCGAGGAAATTTCCCAATTCTACCACCCAACGGTTCTTGTCTCTTCCCAATTGTTCTTTAGCGTATCTTTCATAATCCTCTATAAAAGCATCAAATTTCTGCACCTTTTCCCTACCATATTTTAGAGGTTTTACAGCTTTAATATTTGCCTTGCTAAATGACTTCATAACCTCCACCATTTCACCAGCCAAAACGATAAATATTCTACTCACTGCCTTGTTATATTCTACTCCTGACTCCTCTAATTCTACTAACCTTTCAAGCCACTTCTTTCCTCCTTGGTCAAGTTCACTTTCACCTTCTGATTCCTCTTCTTCGGTGGAATTTTCATCAAACGTATACTTTCTTTCTGCTCTTCTCCTTATACTTCTCTTCTTTTTATTATTCTTCTTAGCTTTGTTGTCTTCAGATTCGGCAGCAGTATCGAATGGGTCACTTGTCCCTTTCTCAGAAGTACTATCTTCGTCTGTATCATATCTTGCCTTCTTTTTTGATATGACTTTCTTCCTGGCATCTGCTTCATGATTTAATTTCCATTTTTGATAAGCTTGATCCTCAATCCTTACCCTATTTTTCTGTGTCATGGTAGCAGCTCCTCTGGGTTCACTTTTCTGTTCCATATTATCAACTCCTGTCATTTCACTTTTTTGTTCTACACTGGCAGATCCCTTTTTACACTTTAGAACCTGTAATATTCCTTCTAATACTGTCGTCATTCGATCGACATCTAAATTTTCTTCCTCTTCTATGACACCTTGTAATTTTTCCAAGTACCCAATTGCACTTTGCTCCTCAGTGGCTTGCTTTACCACTTCAATATCTCTGTTATTTACCTTATCCATATTTAACACCAGAGAAAAAAGAGAGAAAAAAGAACCTATATATATATGCTTATATATATATATATATATAACATATATATATACATATATATACTCTTTCATATATGCTACTATATATATATATATATATATATAAAAGAAGAGGAAATTTTTTTTTTGGCAACTCAAAATTAGGGCAAAAAGTACAAAAATTTCTTTATTATTCCCGATATTTAAATATTTAACCCCTGTAGTATTATCTTTTTCGTTCTCTCTTTTTTCTTTTTCTCTTCCTTTTTTTTTCTCTTTCTCGTATGTGACCCGATTTTAATATTTCCTTTCTTCTCTTTCTCTTCTCTCACCCTTCAGTGTCTGGTAATTTACCTAAATACAGATAAAAAAACGACAAAGGAGAAACAAAATATGGTTATGTATACACAGCAGAGAAGAAAAAAAATGACTTATTAAAAAACAAAACAATTAAATAAATCCTTGAAAATTTATCAGCAAAAACTAAAAAATATATCTTCAAAATAAACAAAAAAATTTCAATTATCAAAAACGCAAAAAAAAAAAAAAAACTTAGCCTTTTCTTTACCTCCACTTACTACTTTTTACCCCACCAATCCTGATTATCCTTCTTAAGCTTGTACGGGCCACTAAATGATAACGCTCGTTTATTCCTCTTCGATAACAACCTTTTTTTTTTGTTTAATGACGTCTGTTTTATTTAACCTTCGAGGCAAGAGTTCTACTGAGAGGCTTATCAGAACTGTAGTACCAAAGAAAACAAAGGTAGTAAGTAAGACACGATTATGGGTTTTTCTTATATAATAAATAATATGAGAAATATGAAATAATAAATATGCGTTTTATTTAATCCTAATACTAGTCCTATATCTAACCTATTTCTAAGATATATGCAATAAATATTTCCCTACACCGATAAATATATTTTCCTTTTATGACAATGATATATACAATTCAATATTTCGAATATTTACTTTAGTTTATCAAGTAAATAAATGATATCGGAATAATACTTCCTTTATTTTTAAATTTCCATCCAAAAGTCCGTGCGTTGGTTCCAATGTGAACTGATGATTCTTATTCCAAAAAAGCGTGTACTTTGCCGTAACACTTTTTCCTTACGACAATTCGTCCTTGTTAGTAATGAATGTTCGTTAATTTTTACTGAGATTTCCTTATCTCAGTCCTCGTTACTATTGAGTCCGATAATCCGTCTGGCCGATTTTGGATCCTGAGCTATTATCCTGGTCAACTGGAGTCCTAATTTCAGACTTAAACCAAGTCCCAATTTAGCCCAAATCAGCTTCTGAGTTACGTATTTCGAACCAATCGAGTCCCAAGAACCGAGTCCCAAGATGAGTCCCAAGACGAATCTCCCCAATTTTTATGGGGAAATAAATCCTTGTATAAAGACTTTAATCCAACACAGATTTGTTGTTCACAATTTAAGAAAAATCTTTTTGTTTGACTTTTTCACTTTACAGACTTTTTTTTATTTTGCAACCAGTTCACCGAAACTTTTCAAGTAGACGATTTTTCCTTTCTGCAGCAATGTCCGTCAGTTGCTCTGGATTTTAGTTGGTTATTGCCCTAGCCATTACACTACTCCCCTTTCCAAGATTGGGAACCCAATCTTAAAAAGAACGTCAGAAAATCATAAGAAACAAAAGGAACCTCACCTAGTTTCCAAAGGAAGCTCTTCTTTAGTCAGCCCTTCTCTCATATTCCAACACCCTTTTTTGTACATTCGGAAGATCTGGAGCTGAACCTCTTGATCTTGTCATTGGTCGATGTCCAACTTCTGATCCTTGCTTGGTTTTTCCCTGTGCTTCCGATTTGTCCTCTATCATCATCTGTTCCGGATCTTCACCTACTTCTCATAATTCATCGCGGATAGACCTGGGGGTATAAAAAGGAATGTTTAATTTATCTTGAAAAATATTGCTTACCACTTGCCCATGTCCTGGCTGTTTCGTGCCTTCCCAGAAATCCTGTTGTTCCTGCCACCACCTGTAACCTCCTCTTGGTCTACATTCTGCAGTTCGATGGTGTCACTCCCACACCTTAAACACCATCCATTATATTTCCAACATTCTCTCTTTTAATGTGACCCAATTTGTTACAACAGTAACATTTTTTTCCACCACCATATCTCTAGTGTCGCCTAGTGTATTCCCTGGCATCCACCTGTTTGATACACGAACCGTAGCGTGCTTTATCGCATATGTTTCTTTTTACTACTGCTTATTTCAGTGAAATTCTGCCCATATTAGTGTCATACATCTTTAGATTCTTCTTGTTCATCAATTTATCTTCATCCTGTGCCCAGTTTAAAATATCTTTCCACCGTATTTTAGCACTTTCCTTTTCACCTCCCATTCTTATTTTATCAGTTAATAGGTAACGTGGCTTTTTCATAATCCTTAACGCAAATTTGGCTAACTTTTCATGTTTCCGCATCTCCAATCTCCCGAATTCCTTTTGCAAATTTATTTGCTCAGTTTCTTTTTCCTCCTTACACCAGCTCCTTAACCTTGCTACAATAGTGCTATATTTAATTTTTGCCCTATAAATACTATAATACGTCCTTAATGATGGACTTTCCAGGAAATTTCTCAATTCTACCACCCAACGGTTCTTGTCTCTTCCTAATTGTTCTTTGACGTATCTTTCGTAATCCTCTATAAAGTCATCAAATTTCTGCACCTTTTCCCTGCCATATTTTAGAGGTTTTACAGCTTTAATATTTGCCTTGCTAAATGACTTCACAACCTCCACCATTTCAACAGCCAAAACGATAAATATTCTACTCACTGCCTTATTATACTCTACTCCTGACTCCTCTAATTCTACTAACCTTTCAAGCCACTTCTTTCCTCCTTGGTCAAGTTCACTTTCAGCTTCTGATTCCTCTTCTTCGGTGGAATTTTCATCAAACGTATACTTTCTTTCTGCTCTTCTCCTCCTACTTCTCTTCTTTTTATTCTTCTTCTTAGCTTTGTTGTCTTCAGATTCGGCAGCAGTATCAAATGGGTCACTTGTCCCTTTCTCAGAAGTACTATCTTCGTCTGTATCATATCTTGCCTTCTTTTTTGATATGACTTTCTTCCTGGCATCTGCTTCATGATTTAATTTCCATTTTTGATAAGCTTGCTCCTCAATCCTTACCCTATTTTTCTGTGTCATGGTTGCAGCTCCTCTAGGTTCACTTCTTTGTTCTATATTAGCAACTCCTGTCACCTCACTTTTTTGTTCTACATTTGTAGATCCTTTCTTACTTTCTAGAGCCTGTAATACTCCTTTCAATACGTCGTCATTCGATCAACATCTAGGTTTTCTTCCACCCTTAGAGCATCTTGGAGTCCTGTTAAGTGTTCCATTACACTTAACCCTGCCTTAACGTCCACAACCTCCTTAATATCTCCATTATTCACCTTATCCATGTTTAACACCAGAAAAAAAAACCTATATATATATATATATATATATATATATATATATATATATATATATATATATATATATATATATATATATATATATATATATATATATATATATATATAAATATATACAAAAAAAAATTTTTTTTTATAATTCAAAATTAGGGCAAAAAGTATACAAAGACTTTCTTTATTACTCCTGATATTTAAAATATTTAAACCTTTATATTTTCCTTCCTTCTCTCTTTTTCTTTTTTTCTTCCTTTCTTTTTTCCTCTCTCTCGTATGTGACACGATTTTATTATTTCCCTTCTCTTTCTCTTCTCTCTCACCTTCAGTGCCTTGTAATTTACCTAAATAATACAGAAAAAAACAACAAGGGGGAAAAATATGGTTATGTATACACAGCAGAGAAAAAAAAAAAAAAAGCATTGAGCAAAAACAAACTTTTTAAATGTTTGTAAATTTTTTCAGCAAAACTAAAAAATATATCTTTAAAAAGAAAAAAAAAACATTTCAATTATCAAAAACGCTAAAAAAAATTTTTTGAATAAAAAAAAAACAAAAAAAATAGCCTTTTCTTTACCTCCACTTACTACTTTTTACCCCACTAATCCTGATTATCCTTCTTCAGCTTGTACGGGCCACCAATGATAACGCTTTTGGCGGGCATTAATGATGAAGACCTTCTTTAATTAAT
>JABUQX010145718.1:0-5000 GCA_015478945.1 Trachelipus rathkii
ACATGACTAGAATTAGTGACTAATACTTAACAACTAACACTTAACATTTAGTGCTTATGGATTCTACTAATCTTTAGTTAATAACACTAATATTTTTAGTTGATAGCACTAATATTTTTAGTTAATAATACTAATCTTTAGTTAATAACACTAATATTTTTAGTTGATAGCACTAATATTTTTAGTTGATAGCACTAATATTTTTAGTTGATAGCACTAATATTTTTAGTTGATAGCACTAATATTTTTAGTTGATAGCACTAATATCTTTAGTTAATAACACTAATATTTTTAGTTGATAACACTAATACTTTTAATGATTCTGTGTTCTAGTACTTTAGTCAATAGCATTAAACTTTAAAGTTAGACTAAAATTTTGCTTTGTACAACTAACAATTTGTTTTAGTTTTAGAGCATGATAATCTAAGTTTAAAATAAAATATAATAGTATTAACATTCTGTTATAGCTTACCATATTAAACTTTTCTATTAACATTCTTATATTAATATTTCTACATTAGCATCTTTATGTAGACACAACAATTTTATTACTGACGAGTAATTAGAATGGTGGTCAGCATCTTTGCTAATAACTTTTTAAATATTAATAATCCTTCTCACTAATGCTTACTAATGCTTAAAGAACTACTTTTCTGATTAACCATGTTACTACTAATAACTTTAAGAATAAAAAACTAATGCTTAGCATATCGTAAAAAATAATATAAATATTTGCCGCTTTTGTAATGTTTAGATTTTGAAAGTAGAAATGGTTCCTAACCTGGTATACGAATACAAGTTCAAAGACCGAGATACGTTACCATAAGCTTTAATAATTTTAATTGTATAATCAAGCTTTACTAACACTTACAGTAGTTAATGACCAAAGTATATAGGCCAGTAAAATAAAATAAAAAACTAACCTTATATATATATATATATATATATATATATAGTTATATATATATATATATATATATATATATATATATATATATATATATATATAAATAAAAACTGAATAAAGTATAAAACATTTAGGAGTATAAATCTAAAAATAAAAAAAAAATTTAGAAAATAACGATATATATATATATATATATATATATATATATATATATATATATATATATATATATATATATATATATATATATATATATATATGTTTATTTAATACTAGAGTCAGTATGCAACAAATGCAACGCTATTGCAGTGTTTACATTTCGAGGCGACGCAACGTCCGGCATACCAAACATTCCTTCTTATTTGTTCAACAGTTCTCACGCCAAAGCCCTTTTCCAAACGAACCAATACTTCATTTTCCTGTTTGGGAATGTTTCTTGCTACTATGGCACCATCTTTTCTTCAATCCTTTCTCTATAAAGGCCAAAACTCTATACCACAATAGCTAACGCCCCGCCCAGCGATATGTACCTTTGCAATAACAACCAAGTCCTTGGGTAGAAGGAAGCCGAGAGGATTTCATTCTACCTGTGGAGCCCATACTAAACAGTTGAGGTGAGTGTTTGCTAATGGTAGTGACTAACCAGTGTGGAAGAGAAGAGTGTTAGAATTTAGTAAAGGTTTTATAACATAATCAAAATTATCGTTAAATATA
Organism: Trachelipus rathkii; assembly: GCA_015478945.1. Lineage (NCBI taxonomy): Eukaryota > Metazoa > Arthropoda > Malacostraca > Isopoda > Trachelipodidae > Trachelipus > Trachelipus rathkii. The sequence goes on from JABUQX010145718.1 coordinate 1,622, forward strand.
TTTCCACTGAATAATATATGAATATATATATATACTATATAAGATATACCAAATATGTATATATATATATATATATATATATATACATATATATATATATTATATATATATATATATATATATATATATATATATATATATATATATATATATATATATATATATATATATATATATATATATATATATATACATGTAAGTCTTTCTAACTTAATTTCTGTGTGTCCCGATATTTCATGAATGTTTCCTTTCCAGAATACTAATACGGGCGAGTTCATATCATTTGTCGCGATGTAAAGTCTAGACCAGACCTGGAGGTGTGTTTATTAAATACTCATTTTATTATTATAACTACAACTTGTGTATTATCTAAATGTGTTATAATAATAATAATAATAATAATAATAATAATAATAATAATAATAATAATAATAATAATAATAATAATAATAATAATAATAAGAATAGTTTTTTTATTTCTTTTTTTTCTTTTACATTTTTTTTTTTAAACGTATCGAAAAAATTGTTAATCGAGGGAATGATATGAGTATTATTTGATAGGGAAGCATTTGATATTATTGTATTTATTCCACATTCTGTGTATAACAAAAGTTCTGTGTATACTTTACCCAATATATGTATTTGACTGGATTATGATTATACCTTACTTCCTCTAATTTAAACCTTGTTGCTCGAAATATACTGGAAAACCATTTAATACACCAGGTGGGTGAAAGTCCCCCATTGCATAGAAGGGGTTGGGACCAATCCCTTATAACTTTTATTTGTCACTTATCCTTTTATTGTTACTGTGTCATTTGTGTGAGGCACAACGGGGAGTTCTTAAACACGAAGCGATTATGCCGGAGAGAGGCGAAACTCAGCAAGAATTATCCCATAGTGTTTACTGAAATAAATCTCTCCATTCAAAGGTGCGCTGCACCCAGGAGCTTGAGCATCCGACTGGCATCAGACAACTCTGTGTCTATGCATCTACTAAGTCCCTCATACACAAAAAAACACACGAAGTAAAAACAATACAAAATAAAAAAAAAAAAAAAAAAATATATATATATATATATATATATATATATATATATATATATATATATATATATATATATATATATATCTCTATATATATATATATGTATATATACCATTTATGATAAATAACAGAACCAATACTCTGAACATTTTTGGGGGGAATACAATAAAAATCTTGGTGAATTTTGTTTTATTTGATACAAACTATTTATTTGAAATCGTAAACTATTATTAATAAATTTACAAAGAGGCGCTTAGCATTATCTAATATATATATATATATATATATATATATATATATATATATAATATATATATATATATATATATATATATATATATATATATTATATATATATATATATATATATATATATATATATATATATATATATTTAATAAAAATAATATATATATATATATATATATGGAAGATATATTTCATTAACAGCAAAAATTTCTTCAATTCCATTCTCATATCTTAAAAACTACAATAGCTACAGGAAAAGGAATACCATTGCTGGAATGCTGGTCCAATTTTAGTGGGGAAAATGTAAAAAAAAAAAAAAAAAAAAAAAAAAAAAAAAATCATATCTCAAAACTACAATAGCTATAGCGAAAAGGAATACATTTTGGAATCCTGGTAAAAATTTAGATAGGAAAATGTAAAAGAATAAATTGTTAATAATTATAGTAATATGATTATAGAGCCTATTTAGAGACCTTTATTGGTTACTCGTTAAAATAAATAGACTTTCTATTAAATTTTGCTTTTTTTTTTACTAAGAATACCCCAAGAAGGGTATACCGCACCGATGGCGGGAGTCAGGGGTCTCTCGGCCTTCCGGGGAACTGCAGGGGGTAGGACTAATTCCCCCTCCGGGGAGGGTCTCGGAACCCCCGCTCTTTGGTATTTGGGTGTCATGGGGGTTCCTCGCCCCTCCCCTACGGGGTGTGGAAAACGTCCCCCCTGTGTGTTCCCCCCGTCGGCTCGAGCCCCCTGTGCCATGTAATACCTTACAAAATAATATATATATATATATATATATATATATATATATATATATATATATATATATATATATATATATATATATATATATTTATATATATATATATATATATATATATATATATATATATATATATAATAGCATAATATATATAATATAACCATTTATATATGTATATATATGTATATGTATATCTTCAACAACTCTTTCTTTATATATATATATATATATGTATATATATATATATGTATATAATAATAATAATAATAATATATATATATATATATATATATATGTATAATATATATATATATATATATAATAACATATATATATATATATATATATTAATATATAATAATAATAATAATAATATATATATATATATATATATATATATATATAATAATAATAATATGTAACCAGTAATAATAATAATATGTGTATATATTAAATCCCATAATAAACCCAAGATAATGTGTTGTTTTGTTGTTGTTATTTCTTTTACATTTTCCTAACTAGATTTTACAAAGGTTCAAAAAATGTATTCCTTTCACTTCCTTAATGTAGTTTTGAGATGTGTGTGTTTTTTTTTTTTTTTTTTAATACATTTCCACTAAATTGGACCAGCATTCCAGCAATGTATTCACTTTTCCCTAGCTATTATAGTTTTGAGATATCTGATTGAAAAAAATAATATTTTGCTGTTAATGAAATACACTTATAAAAGAAGCCTATATATATATATATATATATATATATATATATATATATATATATATATATATATATATATATATATATATATATATATATATATATATATATATATATATATATATATATATATATATATATATATTATATATATATATATATATATATATATATATATATATATATATATATATATATATATATATATATATATATATATATATATATACATATATATATATATGTGTGATATTAATGTGTGTGTGTGTCTGTGTGTGTTTGTTTGTTTGTGTCCCGTGTCCTTGTGTGTAGATACATTCATGCACACCTAATTATATGCATACATAAACAGGTAACCAGATTTATGGTAAGTAATATATGGCAAAATGTAAAGAAATTTTGTTTCTTTATAGAAAATTTATTTTGAGAATGTAAAATATATAAAAAGTAAATAATCTTTAATTATTACAACAAAAAAAGCATTTAAAGAATAATGGAAGGGAACGGAACAAGAAAAATAAATATGATTAAATTTTTAAAAATGTTTATTAAATCATCCATTTGAATTTAAATACTTCGGGAAAAAATAAATGAATAAATTT
>JABUQX010145719.1:0-5000 GCA_015478945.1 Trachelipus rathkii
AATTTACATATTGGTTATTATTATTATATATATTAGCATATTATTATTATATATATGATATATATTATTATTATTATTAATATTATTATTATATTATATATATATATATATATATTATTGTCGGTATATATATATATATATTATATATTATTATTATTACATATATATTATTATTATATATACATATTATTATTATATATATAAAGAATATTATACATATATCTTTTTAGCCATATATATATACATATATTTTTGGGATATACTGTTGATAAAATGCGTTTACAATATACAAATGTAAATATATTATTATATAATTAGACTATTATTATGATTATATATCTACATAAAGATATATTTTTATATTATATTAGACGTATATAAATATTTATATTTTATATATATATATATATATATATATATATATATATATATATATATATATATATATATATATTACATATATATATATTTTTTTAAATATTTCCAAATATGAATACAAAAGAGAGAGAGAGAGAGAGAGAGAGAGAGAGAGAGAGAGAGAGAGAGAGAGAGAGAGAGAGAGAGAGAGAGAGAGAGAGAGAGAGAGAGAGAGAGAGAGAGAATGAGAATAAATTATGTAATGTGAATACATATTTTTTGTGGTTATAAAATTTGGTAATTTTTTTATTTTAATTTCAGGTATGTTGTTCGCCTTCTATTGTCCCTAAAGAGGTTATACAGGTATGCTGTTCACTTTTTATTGTCCGTATACACAGGTGTTATACACATTCGGTGTTTGCCGAACTCTTCAACGAACTTTTAAAGACGAATAGTTAAAAGCACTGCAAGTGTGGATGGGGCAATTTTTTTGACGATTGTTCATTATTTGGTCGTAGTTTGCCACATGTATGTAAAATGCAATTTCAATTTCTTAAAGTGTTAGTTGAAAAATTTGGCGAACACCGAATGTTTGTAGCTGTTTTTAACTATTAAGTCTTTTGCCGGATTCCAAGAGTTGACGTTGTTTTAAAGTGTTTTACGATAATAAGGATTGAACTAGAGTTGGGCCATCACCGGAATTATCCGTGCCGCATCGGACCGGACCAAAAGTAATATTTTTCGCACTGCACCGCACATAGAGTAGTGCGGTGTGAAAATATTACTTTTGGTCTAGTGCAGTGCGGTACGGAAAATTCCGGTAATCGCCTAACCCTGGTTCAAACCTCATGATTAATCCGCTCCACACCACCCCTCGCATCTCTATATTTTTTTCAAATCGCATTGGGACACCGGTATTATGGCTGCACTTCACGGCCCCAAGATAAGCGCTCCAAGTTTCGCACTTTTATATCTTGTGTTCGATAATGATCTTTTTGATGAAATTTCTGGTGTTGACATTCATTTAATATAAAGGGAATTGATCTGGTGTCTGAAAAATGAAACGCCTTATTCTCAGCGGAGCCGGAGCCGGAGCCGAGAAATTTTTGAGTTGTGGAGTCGGACGCTCATATTAAAATGAAGGAGCACGCAAAAAAATTTACCGGCTTCTTAACCTTGAGTACATCATCAGTGATGCAAAGTTTCTTTAAAAATTGACCATTATATCAACATTTTATGTGGTTAATATGGTGAAATAGTATTTTTAAAAAAATATTTACTACAAGTTTTAAGAAAAATTTAAATATTTTTCATTGAATAAACGTTTTCTAATTTTCCGTTGATCTATTTTAGAAAAAACACTTTTTCTTCTGTTAAGAAACCTACTTTTGATTCCTTTGAAAATTACATATGGCTAGAAAGTTCTTAAAAGGGGAAGAAGATCTTTTGTTATAACTCGCCAATTGTGAATTAAATTATATTTTATATTTGATCTTCATTAATAATTTCTCTGAAGTATCTTCATAAACACTTGGTCAGCCTCTCTCTTGCTTTCTTATTTATTGATTATCTGTTGTTGGAGTCTTGTTTACTTGTTGCTCGATTTGTAACCACATGGTGTAACTCGATATTATCAGCTGTTCCTCTTTTTTAGTTCTTACTGAAATTTATTGACTGTCTGTTTCAACATTAAAAATATGTTTCATAATTTTAAAATTCAATTTGAATTGTGACTAGCCCCAAATAGGTCAACACAACAACAACAAAATTTCTTGTTTAGCCCGCCGGAGGCATTAGGATAGGTTAGGTTAGGTAAGATTAGGTTAGGTTAGGTTAGGTTAATTTTTTTGGATTCGTAAATGAGAAACTCTAAATAACCAGTTTTTTTTTTTTTTTTTTTTTTTTTAAGAAATGTCTCCCCATTTTCCTGTTGACCATTTATTTGGGTATAGGTCCATTTGAATCAATCCATGATATTTATGCCTACTCAGAAATTGTACATTTATTAGAGGATGTTTTGCTGTAGTTTTTAAACTCCGATTACTGTGGGATCGGTTATATAAGATAGTCTGATTCCGATTTCAGCTCTTTCGAATTATCCGATTCTAGAATCCGGCGCCATTCTGACTTCAATTGCTTTTTTTCAACTACATTCATTTAGCATTCCAATTAGTAATTTTTAAAAGTAAAAATTCAGTTAAAAGGTAAAGAATTAAGTCTGTTACGATTTCATATAACCATAATTTAATACCACCGAAATTTGTTCTTTATTTCACTGTAATCCTCTTAATTTCGAAAATAATCCCAGTATTTTGTAATCCCTATCAGGTTAAGTTAACTTGAGATTAAATCCATGATTCTGAAAGGATTAAATAGCTAAGCTAAAAACAATGTCGCTAGTTCAAATTTTGTGGTTGATGTGTGATACCTTTCTATAAGTAATATATATATATATATATATATATATATATATATATATATATATATATATATATATATATATTATATATATATATATATATATATATATATATATATATATATATATATATATATATATACTATATAACATATATATATATAGCAATAATATATATATATATATATCGAGTGGCGGGCCAGGCGATCCTAAATTAGACTTCGAACGAAATCAATATATATATATATATATATATATATATATATATATATATATATATATATATATATATATATGCTCTTCATATATATCTTTATATATATATCTCCTCCTATATAATGGCGACAAGCAAGAGAATAGTGGTTTCATGTAAAGTCACTCACTATTTGCACATATTCTAACATTTGAATTTCAATAGGCCTAACACTCGAAAAGAATTTAGTAATTTTTAATAGAACTTAAATCGAATACGATTCCATATCCCCGTATTTATAAAACCAACAGCTCAATTTTATTAAAAACACACGAAATCAGTAATAAATTAATATAATGAAAATAATATGCGTATTATTACTAACTCCAACTCCACAAAAAATCCACATCATTAACATGAAAATGGAGCTGCTGGTCTGCAGAGGCGAAGCTACAAAGTAGCCGAGGATGAGTCTGACTCAAGCGCGTTTTCTGACTCTTGAGTCAATGATTCTATATGAAAGTATGAATTAAATAAGTCGGTATAAGAGATGATCGAGTTAGCATAAAAATTTATTAATTGATTTAAATTATTATAATTATGTTATTAATAATATTATTATTATTATTTTCTTTGCAATGCAATTTAAATGAGGATTATTTAAAAAAATACTGCTACTGAGTCGTCAGTCACATCCCAAAGTTGCCTAGCTTTAGAGAATAAAAGCTATTTTTGATAAGATAAATAACAATTGCCACGATCGCCCCTATTAAAGAATCAGTAGGAAGTAGTGCCGGCATCTTAAAGGCGGCCTTCTTCGAACGAAATCATTATATACCTGTAATATATATATATACTTATAATATATATATATATATATATATATATATCTATATATATATATATATATAATATATATATATATATATATATATATATATATATGCTGACTTTTTAATATTTATTGGGTTCACAAAGGTAAGTAGGCGTTGCCTACTCTGCCTACCCCAAGCAGCCACTGATATATATATGTATATGTACTATATATATATGTATATATATATATATATATATATATATATATAATATAATATATATATATATATATATATATATGTATATACATATATATCGCTGCCATATAGCGGCGCCTGCATAGCATAGCATAGCATGTATATGCATAGCGCTGCTCGCTGCCAACCATGCTGTAATATGCTGCTGCTATACGCCGCCGCTATATCTGTATAACATATGCTATGCTGCTCGCTGCTGCTAACTCGCCTGTATATGCTAATATTATTATATATATAAAAGGGTAGAGTGATTGACTTACGTGTTCGAAGATGCTATTTGGATCCCCCATTCACATACTAGGAAGATCTACACAGTTCCCCCACCACACACCCCAGCTAGGGCCCGTGTAACAACTTTTTCAATAAAAAATAATTGAGTAATAGGAATAGGTAAAATTGAAAATTATTTATCGATTCCAGCAAGAGTTTCATAATCGATTCCGAACCCGATCCCCTTGCCATGTTCTCCGTCACAAAAATTGGAACAAAAATTTTTTTCACTATTTTTTATTTACCGAAAAAATTAATGACTTTTTTTTTTAAAAGTTTTAGTTATTAATTAAACTCTGAAGTATTTTATCTTGAATGTTGAACCCGTTTAGACCGCAGAGGTCTTGCCGGAATAAATTACGCCTCGAACCCTGGTCGGTCTGGACTCTAGACTCCCCGAGTCATTACCCCTGGTTAAACTAGCTGTAAAATTTGATAATTTAGGGCAACAATTCCGTTTCATGAAACCCATTTCTTAAAGTTGTAATTACAAAAACAAATTAAAACCGGTTTCATTTAATTATATTCTTATCTTATTTTTGTCGTTGTTTTTTTTTTCTTTCGGCAAAGTTTAAATAAAAAGAAAATTTATTCTTTTTTTATTTCGAAATTTTACACAAACTAAATTTATCAGATTTAATCATATATTAATATCAAATGAACAATCAATCAATCAATATATATATAT